>JAFVLL020028698.1:0-16409 GCA_021397915.2 Tor tambroides | reverse complement strand
TTTTTCCCAGGACATGTCCTGGTTGGTATTTCTAACTGCCTAAAATGTCCAGGTTTGCGCTTTGTTTTCCTATTGACTTGTTTTCTACAGTTCCCATGCATTAGATATAGGTGTATTTGCATTTATTAGACTGTCCTCTCTAGATCCCACCTTCTTGCACACCGTGATTGGTCCATTATGTACAGTGCCTGTATGCTAGTGCTCAAACTACTTTTCAGTCCTTACATTCAGAAAGTATGAAAATATTATGAAAACAAAGCCAATTTATAAATCCCTGCCAGGACATGTCCAGGAAAAAGAGGATATAGCACTTTAAATGACTCTTCGGAATGTCAAGCAAAAATGTGTGCATTATAAAACTTAAAAATAATGCAACTCTGGGTTTTGGAACAGATCCAACAAACTACGATCATATTATCATGCATGAAGTATAAAAAGATATGACTTTCTAGAGAGTCTCAAAGTTGAGAACTGTTCTGGAGATTACAGAAAGCAAATGCTGTTTTGAGGTCAGCTTCATTAAGTCCCTTTAGCACTGTGGTTTCCAATGCTGCACTGCAGGACTTTCCAAAGAATGCACTTGACACAAATGCATTGCAAGAAACATAAAAAGAGTGGTTTTGTGGCTAAGATTAATTCAGGCTGAAGATCTGCTTGCTTGTATTTGACCTGCATGGCAACCACAACTGTCTTTGGATCTCCATTGTGTATAATCAGGGCCGTTGCTAGGAATTCTGGGCCCTGTGCACTGAATTTGCTATAGGGCCCCCTCAAAATCACGTTCAGTGGAGGGTGGGGGTTTAAAATCAAGCCCTCCAGCCCACAAAGTCCCCCATGAATATTTTGCTGGGTTATAGGACCTTCAATTGGAGTAAATAAATGAATAAATAAAACAGGACAGAACCAAAAAACGATAGATATTACTGAATATATATAATAATGCATTTTCGTCACATAGAAATGCACTTGACAGTAAAGCATCGATTTTGAGCTAGAATTGCAGGAAATGTACTGCTTATAAATTCTGTGATCAATTTCTCACCCTCATGTTGTTACAAACCTGTATGACTTACTTTCTTCTGTGAATCACAAAAGATGATATTTTATAGAATTTTACCAAACCATTTTGGTTACCCTTGATTTCTACATGGACAAAAAATTCTTGAATTTCTCAAATGATCTTTTATGTTCTACAGAAGAAATAAATTCATACAGGTTTGGAATGACATGATGTTGAGTAAAGGATGACACGCTTTTTTGAACGAATTGAACTGTATTATTTGTAAAGAGTAAACACCTAATTTATATAAGACACTGATATTATCCTTAATCAGGCTCTTATTGAATCAACATATTACTTCAATTAAAATTCATTAGAACTAAACATTTAACATTAGAGAAAAGTTATTGAGTTTAACTGTATTAGTAAGATGGTGGTCACAAGAAGTAAAACCATGGTCCTCATTACCATGGTTATATGGTTTTTAAAATAAATAAGTACTAATAAACAATGAAATTTGTAGTTTAAAAAAAAAACTAAACATGAAGAAACTACAAAAACACCTTCTATAAAATGTAAATATTCCCCAATATGTGATAACAGTATAATTTACAATAATTACATTTCTACCAAAAACAAAGGCTATTTGTACAGTGTTAATAACTGCAAGTTAAATTATGGTGCTGAATGACAAGCCTATTGGTGTTTTCCCAATTTACCTCGTCATGCAGTTTCCATTGTCATGGCTGTTTTCAGCCGGCATCTGCAGAACCTTTAATGTTCTCATATCACACAACTGTATGGACCAAACAACTTGCACTGTTTATCATTTATAAATCATGGCTGAACCGCAGCGCACGTTCATCAGATACCTGGTTCACCAGATATCGTGGCTGGTGGATGCATCGGGGAGCGCTGCTTCGCTCTTTTGGAGTATTTGCTTTATGCATTTTCTAATGCGCTGTAATTTTAAAACAGCTCCTATTACTGGGGAGGTCTCCCTCGCTTCGGCGATCGGCCCACTACGCGATCGGCCCACTGGGAATGTCCCGGTGCTCCCGATGGCCAGTACATCCCTGGGTGGGAGGCGATCACGGGCCCCCCTGACCTTTGGGCCCTATGCATTCTGTCACCCCTTTCCCCCCACTAGCGACGCCCCTGGATTTGGCCACAGGTTCTCATCCACATCATAATGGATGTTTACATTAGTTAAAGGGGTCATATGTTCCTATTTTAAAGATCATTATATTGTGTATTTGGTGAAACAGAATTTATTGACATCCTTTAATTTTCAAAAAACACGTTTTTCAAAAACTGTACATTATTGTAGTTCCTCTTTGCCCCGCCTCTCTCAAACGCGTTGTTCTTCTACAAAGCCCCTCCTTCCGACGAGCTCAGTCTGCTCTGATTGGCCAGCTGTGTATGTGTGTGTGTGTGTGTGAGAGAGAGAGAGGGGAACAGGGTCACATCACAGCTGAGTGTACAGCCCGTCATCGTCTTAATCGCGGCTTGCGTACTGCAGATACATACGAGCATCACTGTGTCTGTCACGCGACTCTGTTCCCCTCTCATTGTCCCAAATGGAACACTTCATGTGCAAGTACAAGGTGATAAACTGTGGATGGATGTGAAACCATGATTGCACTCAGTGCTGTCGCTAGTAATTCTGGGCCCTTTGCACTGATTTTGCTGTGGGGCCCCTCAAAATCACATTCAGTGGGGGGTGGTCAGGCCCCCCAGAGAACCTCGTTCTGGGCCACTCTCAACCGCTGGACTCTCAACCTCTCCTCCATGTATTGGCCAGGGTAAAGCCTGCCTCATCCAAAAATACAAATGGTTTTCATCAGCTTCCGGCTCTATCACCCTCTAAAAAGACATTTACTGTAGGAAAAACAAATACTGATAACAATGATATAGACTTTTGTGATTTTTTTTTCTCCCAACAACAGGCGTCTTGAAACTGATCATACCTGAACACACAGTCCTCGGTGCTTCACTTTCATAATCTAAATGTGTAATATTGTTCATCATTTTCCATAAAAACTATAGGAGTAATGCAACAGTTACTTAGCATTTTAGCAGTTGTATCAATTGATAGTTAGATCATTGTAATGAAATGAATAGACACTCAATTCGATGTAACGTGTGAGCTGAATTTTGAAAAAGCAATACTTTGATGTTAAGCTGTGTCGTTTTGAACCGGTGATTTTAGTTCAATGAACAAAAGATCTTTGGCTCATGTGTATTGTATCCAAGCATTTGGAAAAAGTGTTAAGTGTTTTGAAAAATGTGCATTTTGATCATCGGTGGTGAATTATGTGTCTAGAGGTTTGAAAAATCACATGAAGGTTCTGTTATTAGTGCAAAAATGATTGTAAAAAAAACTGCAATAAAAGTCCTCTTTTGAGATGAAATTTGAAAGACTAACACTGTGTTGGTGTTCAGCTAAGTTCAAAGTAAGAAAAGAATGTACATTAAATTGAAAGATAGTTAGCTAATTGTGCCAAAGCAATGAAAACAATCCAGTTTAGGCTGCTACTGGACTGCTATTGTGCTCTCTGTGTGAAGAGTTTTGAAAAAGTGACCTATTATTGATCAATACAAACACTTTCACTTCTGCTGAAGGTATTTGATCAGTAGGAACCAAATGTCACTGTGGTATTTTTTGCTCTCATGCTTTTCTGACGAAATTCATTTCTCGTAAAGTAGCAGGTAGTTGTTAACTGTCAGACGCACCTTTTCATGTGGTCGTGTCTCAGTTTCTACAACACTTAGCCAAACCCTTTTGCTAAAATGTAATAAAATCGTATTTTAATTAATTTATTATTTTGTCCTCATGTTGTTCAATTGCATATGCGTCTTGAATACAGATGGATAGATCTAAAATTAAATGTATAACGAATGAAAAGCAATATAATGAAATGTATAAAGATATATATTTTTATATACTGTAGCATCTTATCACAATGTGGACTATTGGAGCATTTATGTCCAAAGTCCGTACTAATATGTAAAAACTACACACAACCAAAAAAAAAAAAAAAAAACCCTCACACAAGATATTTAAGATAAACAAAACGTCTAAAGAAAACATGTATGTAAAAAATAAATAGACAAACAAACTAAAAAAATTAGATAAACAAAAAAAAGAATAAGTAGGCCTATTTTTTTCATTTTAATTGTGTAAAACATCCAATAATCAACCTTTAACGCGTGTTTAACTGGGTGAATATTCACGCATTAAGCAAATAATGTTTACAATTTAGAGAACCAAATTTGCTTCCAACCATGACACCTTTAACAGTTATGGATGTGTATTTTTAATAAACAAAAAATTTAAAATAGTAAAGAATACAATTAAAGAGATGAAAATAGCAACGGCGACATGATTCAGGGTGCGTGCAGTTTTGGAGTTCCTCTCTGCTAATTCTTGCTGTCCCGAGTAGTTGGCAATTCGAGTCTGTGAAAACAATTGTGAAACAATTTCAACCACTTCTGTTCTCATTCTGAGTTTCTTTGAGTCAATGGCAGATGGGGGAGCTATCAAAAGAGGGGGCAACTCCACTCTGTCGATGGGTTTTCTTAGTAACATTTCATTTTCATATAATTTCATATATTTTATTTATTAGTAGTGCCAGTTATTGTTATGGTTAATCTAACTGTCAGACCAACAAGTCCTGAAGGTTGCAGCAAACCTCTCATTTAACTGATCTGAGTGCTCATAAAAATGTTTTACCGGATTCACAGATCATAATTCTGAGTTATTTGCTTTGTAATTTTTCTGTTCATTTCTAGCAGTTTGACCAGTTCAGGCTGCACAGAGTGTAAAAAGAGGAATACAACCACTGTTTGTTATTAGTTTTAACCCTGTTACCTGAATCAATTTATCAAGCTCCTCTTCATGTCACATATAACTCAATGTCTTACTTGCCATTTCTTTGTAAATATGCTTAAATACATAAGCAAATTTAAATGGAAATGGACAGACACAAGAACAATTTTGTTATACATAGCCTTTACACTGTAGCTCAGAGATTTTATACAACAACAACTAAACCTGATGCACTATCTTTACCATTCAAGTGCTGAATCAAGCACAAGAAAATAATTATCACTGCAGTATTCAAAAATACATCATAAATAAAGGGAAGGTACATTAATTAATACTTACAGAGAGAGAGTAAACCAATGCAGCAATGCCCAGAGGTAAACAGCAGCACAGCATGGTGAAGATGGAGTAGCATGTGTACTCTGGCGCTGGATTGGCCAGTGGCACTGGACTGGAGGGCACAAAAACTGCAGGCTGCACAGCGACCACAGACTGTCCTTCATATGACCCTTGGGCAGAGCGGCCCTGGGGGGCCGGATGACTTGGAAAGGAGGTTGGGAATCCAGCAGGATTGTCCTGGAATGCTGGTGGTTTTGCTGCAGGCTGCAACATCACTGATGTCTCAGATGAATTGCAGGCCCCTCGAGGCTGATTGAAAGTCTGCCTGGGATCCATTCTTCTCTGATTATTGGAATTTGGTTGTGATTTTCTTTGCCTTGTGCTCTGCGAAGACGTATGTATTATTGTACTCTGGTTAGGTCTTTTCTGGTCTGATGAAGGCAGTTAGCACATGGGAGGCGAGTCGTTGGTTGTAGTGGAGGAGTGTCAAGAATTTTACGACTGTTTCCATCATACTCTATCTCTGCAGGCACCACCTTGTGGTTTCTCATTTACTCTGATGAGATACATTAATATTATTATACTATGGATCTCTGAAAAACACTTGTTAAAATGAATGAAAATGCTTTTGCTACAGTTCGGTGTTTTGAATATGTTATTTTTCTGTTAATGTCATTTTTAACTTTTTTCTAAAACATTTAATTTGTATGCTTTTAGATTCACATTTATAAATTTAGCAGATGCTTTTTGTTTTGTAAAGGGAGAAATGTCAAGATTTTTGCATAGATGGATAGATAGATAGACAGATAGATAGATAGATAGATAGATAGATAGATAGAATTCTATTACTCTTAAAATGTGTAATGATCCATAATGTCATGTATAATGAAAGCAATGTATAATGAAATGTATAAATATATCACAAAATTAGCACAGCTGCACGCAAGATATTTAAGATTAGTAAAAGGTCTAAACAAAACATTATAGATGTTAAGAGAAAATAAAAATAGATAAAAATGCCAATGTGTCATTCTTAGAGTTTACTAAAATAAGATGATGGCTCATATACGCTAGGAATATATTTCTGATAGTAAATACTTGAAATGCAATTCTATAATAAACAAAAAAACAGAATCATATTGGCTTTTTTCCCCATTGTGAATTTAATTGATCAGTTAAAACATTTGTTTTAAACAATCAGCCTTTAAAGCATATTTTAACTGGTTAATATCCATGCATTAAGCAATAACATTAAAAATTTAAATAATCAAATTTGTTTTTAATAATCTGCATGCAAGCATGACTGCTCTAACAGTTATGGATCTGCATTTTTAATCGTCATGAAGACAAAATGTAACTGCACACTCAGTTAACTATTTTTACCAACATTTAAGGTAACAGGGTAAGGTGAGGCCCAAATAATAAAATTCTGCAGTAAAAAAAATAAAAAAAAATAAAAAGGGAGTTTGCAGTTATAATTTTTCTTTAAGTTCTTTACCCTGTCTTGCATACATTTGCTTCATTGTATCATTTAAGGATCTGTGTTTTTATTCCACAGAAACTCGTAAAGAAATATCAATACAATGAAAACGATGCCAACAAAAATGGAGAGATGATTCAGGGTGAGCGCTGTTTTGGAGTTCTTCTTTGCTAATTCTTGGTGTCCTGAGTAGTTGGCACTTCGAGTCTGTGAAAACAATTATGAAACAAAGTCAGCCACTGAGATGGGAGAGTTCTCAATGTTTTATTATAATTTGATAGTAGATACACTGTAAAAAAAAAAAATTGTTTCAACTTAAAATAATTTGTTACCCCGCTGACTGATTTTTTAGTTTAGTCAACTTGAAATGTTAAGTTACTCAGTGTTAATTTAAGGGACAACTGGAATAGTTTAGTTACCTAAACTAAAAATTTTAAGTCAGCGGGGTAACAAATTATTTTAAGTTGAAACAACTTTTTTTTTTTTTTTTTTTTTTTAAACAGTGTAGGTTTTTACCCTATAGGCCTACCAACAAGCAAGTAACGTTTATTTATTAAAACACTAACATTTAATCAAGTTTATAAGATTTTAATCATTTCATATATTTTACTTATTGGTAGCAGTAGTTACTGTTAATATGGTTAATATTCTTGTCAGACCACTGGCATTCCATCCTGAAGGTTGCAGCAAACCTTTCATTTAACTGACATATATTATATAATAATAAAATAAAATAAAAATGGATAATAATTCTGAATTGTTTGCTTCATTTAGCTGTAATTAGCCTGTTAATTTTTATAAGTTTGACTGGTTCAGGCCGCATCATTGTATTAACGTAAACAGGAATAAAACAGGAATAAAAGTTGTTTTACATCAGTTTTGTTAGAACCCTGTTCTAACACACCTGAACCATCAAGCTCATCTTCAAATGTCATGCTTAGCTCAATGCATTACTTTGTTTCTTTGTAAATAAGTATACCTAAATACAAGAAAGTTTAAAATGACAGATGCAAGTAAAATTTCTGTTGCACAGCATGGTAAAACTAGCTGCGAATGTGCACCTCTGACATTATAATTCACACTCAGAATTTTTTTTTTTTTTTTTCCTTGTTTAAATTAGGAGATTTCACTTAAGAAAGGAGATTAAACAACAGTGAAAAAATGTGTTATGATAGTATTTTATGATAGTAAGTACACAATTACAACAAAAGCAGCAAGTAACAATGAATTCAACATGCAATTTTAAGTAGAAAGACTGAAATAGTAAAATAAGAACTTTTTTGCCTTAAAACTTCTTAAATTCTAAAACATTGCTGTTGAGTAGTAACATCTTTATCTTTACCATTTAAGTATCAAGCACAAGAAATTAAATTATTACTGCAGTATTCAAAAATACACCATAAAGAACAGCACATGAACTAATACTTACAGAGAGAGCGTAAACCAGTGCAGCAGTACCCAGAGGTAAAAAGCAGCACAGCATGGTGAAAAGGGAATAGCATGTGTACTCTGGCATTGGATTGGCCAGTGGAGTGGCAGGCACAAAAACTGCAGGTTGTACAGCAACCGCAGACTGTCCTGGATACGGCCCCTGGGCAGAGGGGCCTGGAAAAGAACCAGGATATCCAGCAGGATTGACCTGGTATACTGGTGGTGGTGCTGCAGGCTGCAACATCACCGATTTCTCAGATGAACTGCAGGCTCCTGAAGGCTGATTGTAAGACTGGCTGGGATCCATTCTTCTGAATATTGGATTTTGATTGTAATTTTCTTTTTGCCTTGTGCTCTGCAGAGATGTATGTATTACTGTACTCTGGTTAGGTCTTTTCTGTTCTGATGAAGGCAGTCAGCAAACGTGAGGGGAGATGCAGGATGTAGGGGAGGAGTGACAAGAACTTTACTACTGTTTCCATCATACTATGTGATTGCAGCTGCCACCTTGTGGTTTAACATTTACTCTGATGAGATGGGCTACATGTAATATCAGCAGGAATATTTCACCACACCCAAGCATTTTACATCATACAGAGTAATACATCTTTTGAATCTGTAAAGACTCTATGTGCACTCACAATAACAAAACAGGCCTTTGTAAAGAAGTGAAAGCAAACATGATGCGCTTTCTGCCGTCTCGGCCTGTGAACTTGAGCGCAAAACTCCGTGTATATCTTTGCCTTACAGACATTAAAAATGTATCTATATAGAGTGAAATGTCTACTTTCAAATGAACCAATTCAAATGGAAAACAAATTCTCAGATTATGTAATCCGTACGAAACATGCAGACAGGCACATCCACTACTGCGGAGATGATGAGTCTCCATCACTGACTTCAAAACAAAGAAAACACTATCAAATTATTAAAACGTTAATGCAGTCTCCTTACGCTGCGCTGTTGCAAGCTTTATGCATGCGCTTGAGCACTTATCAATTAAAGCAGGGCTGGGCAACTTCGGTCCTGGAGGGCCGGTGTCCTGCAGAGTTTAGCTCCAACCCTAATCAAACACACCTGAAGAAGCTAATCAAGGTCTTCAGGATGCAGTTAGGTATTGGTACTATTGCTTCATGTGCACAGTAGACATGACTGTGTTGCAACCTTCGATACGGAAGTAGTTCTAAATATAATGCTATAATTAACACTTTTTACAAATTTCTTTAACATTGGTGGATGTTATAGTAAAAGTGATAGAAGTCTTCAAGTGAGATACACATGTAATGCTCATTTCATATGCAAAGACAGCCAATCATAAAAGTGGGTGTTTACATTAAAGTCAGAACGTTCAGATCAGAGGGATAAATTCAGGGTACAAAATGACCATTTATATATAAAACATGATCTAAAAAAAACACACATACTGTCACGCTACAGTGAGATACACGCACAAAGAAGATGAAGATGAATGCAAGTAGTCTTCAATAATCCACAAGAGGGTAAATCAACAAACAGACTGGTAGAAGACACACATAGCATCTTAGTAGACCAGACGCCAAACAGTGAACAGAACACATCTAATATAGGAGGGTTGATGAGGGTAATTAATGACACACACCTGAAACCAATGAAAATAATCAGCCGGAGACAGAAACTAAACAAACAGAGCACATGAGGGAGAAAACAACAAAACAGGTCCATAAGGTGTGACACATACAAAGATTCTAAGTGCACACCAGGAAACATTGTAAAATATTTTTTTAAAAATGCATTTCGTGACCCCTTTAAGATATCCAGTGTAGATGAACAAAACAAAGAATTACTGTATATGATAACAAAAGAATGAAGCCTGGCATTCTGCCTCTGCTCGTTGACTTCTGGAGGAGATGCTGGCACTGAAAGTAAATGTGAAACCTACTGTCTACCACTTCTGACTTTCAGAACTACTCATTCTGAGGTTACCCTACACAGTTTCTTCCAACCGCGAGCAAAAACATTTCTGGAACATCAGACCTCTAACCTTAAACCACTGTCTGCAGACAGCAAGAGATTTAAAAGGTTGAGTGTTACTATTCAGTTTGCGTTGGTAGTAAAGACTCCCTAACAAAATACCCACTCTCAGAAAGGAACAAATGTTGTCAGTACAGCGTGACCCTTTCAAAAGGCACACCTTTGTACCCAATTTACCCATAAAGGGTGCATGTTAGTACTTTTGGGTTACTTTTAAAGGTCGGGCTTGAATTGATGGGGGATGCGGGGAATGGCATCCCCCTTGTTGAAAAAAATGACGGAAAGCATCCCCTCTGGTAGTGGCGTAACTAATGCTGCCTTCATGTGCTATCGGAAATTTCCTATTTCCCACTTATGAAGTCGTGATTACGAGCTTCTCGTATTCAAGTGCTTTAATGTCGGAAAGAATAAAATGAAGCATCCCGTTGGTTGACAATCATATAAACATTCATGTTTGCTGACAATTCTGGAATTTCGGTCAAATACATGCTTATTGCACTGCTTATAATACATACAATATGCTTCGAATGATCGTTCATATCTAGCCTATAAATACACTACTTTAGCAACAAGACAAAGGGATGTAGTTGTTGTGAGAACAGCATTGACAGCAGCAATGGTTGTCCCCTCCACCATGTTTAAAGTTTATGACTCGCCCAACTAGGAAACTCTGGTATCAAAATTATTTCCGAATTTCCCAGTAGTAAATACGACTTGAGAGGCCATTCACGTCCAATTTCCGATTAGGAAACTCATATTTACGACAATTCTGATAGCACGTGAAGGCAGCATTAGTAATGACGGGCCCCAGTGCAGGCTATAACAACGGGCCCCCTGGGCTGCACGGTTATGAAGCACATACAAACACACAGAGCTCGTGTCTAGAGGGGAACCCATTTAAGTGAATTTGTGCCTAACCTACTTAATTTTGACCAACTAAAATCAGTATCTTATCTGTTACTCATATTAAATTGAACAGCTCTCTCCAACTCACACACAAACACGCAGGAATCACGGCAACCGCATTCCTCTCCGAGAGGAAAGAGAGCACGACCCCACCACTTTTTGCAACATCTCGTGGCACGCACGGTCGGATGTACCTAAAAGAAAGAAACATCTCCATTCAATAAGAAATTTGTTGGTCTGTGTTAAATAACAGGCAGTCTGGAATGTGTTATGGCGAGTGCTCGTTGCCGCTGTTATCAGTTCTCTCTTGGCGCTCGTGCACAATGCGCATCTTCACACAGACGATCGAGCGCTTCATTCTGGTAAAAGCACAAAACAAAATGTACACAAATGTGTTCTTGCTCATGATATACAATCACTGATGAACACCACTTTGGTTTTAATGAGAATAAAAAAAAAAAAAACTATACGTGGGTGGATTAGAACCCGGAACCTCAGAATGCTTGACAAACTACTACTAATGGTCTACTACTAGACCATTAAAGCACCCAAGAAATCAGTGCAAATTTATGTATTTATTCACTGCTGTGAAGACTCTCGGCAGTAATTATATTGTATTATCATTAATACATACATACATGTATGTATGCATGTGTATATATGTATATATATATATATATATACATACATACACACACATATATATATATATATATATATATTTTTTTTTTTAATTTATTTTTATTTATTTATTTTTTTTAATATAGTAACTTCATCGCCAGGGGCCCGCTTGCGATGTGGGCAGGCCCTCATGCGCTGCGGCCCCCCACCCCGCCGCACGGGCCACAGTCTGTCTGTCTGTAGTTACGCCACTGCCCTCTGGTAAAACCACTATCTCCCCTTACCATACCGTTTTGATTAATGATGTTGTATATTATGTAAAACTTACGTTAATTAAATATTAAAATTCTCTACGTATGATCATTTATGAACTACATGACAGCAACTGGCCGATATCAATATGAACTGCGCAAAAGCTTAAGAAAAGCAAGTGACACTTTTGACGTTCTTTAAATGAAGACAACGAATATGATATTTCCTTAATTCGAGTTTAAAGACATTCCCCTGACACGTGACTGTGAAGGACAAAGAGACGATACACAAACAAAAACAAGAGAGTCCAAAAGCATTGAAATGCATGATGAAGCTAGAATGCAGTTAGAAGAATGTCCCTATAATTCAGTAATAAAAGAAAAAAAAGAAACCTTGTATGAGTTTATATTTTTTATATTATCACACAAGCAAGAGTGCTTTCGTTAATATCAGCATTCCATTGATAATTCACTTTTTGTACTTTTTTTTTACTCACTCTTCACCAGTGGTTAAATTAGGCCAGTGTCTGGAAAATCTGCTCTACTGCACAAGATGACCTAATCGTGGTATATTTGTGCTGTTTTAGGGTTAGGGTCATGGGTTAGGTAACACATTTCTCATGGTGTTATTTTCATGCCTTTATTCTTTGCCTCACTTAATGTGCTACCCAAGTTGGAACAAGTTGATATGATTCTTTAGGGTCTT
The DNA here is from genome assembly GCA_021397915.2 of Tor tambroides. Taxonomy (NCBI): domain Eukaryota; kingdom Metazoa; phylum Chordata; class Actinopteri; order Cypriniformes; family Cyprinidae; genus Tor; species Tor tambroides. The sequence continues at coordinate 3,836 of JAFVLL020028698.1, read as the reverse complement.
AATGAAAAGTCTATAACATTCTTGGTTAAAATTTCTCAATGAATCAGAGTTCTCGATTCTCAAGAATCTGAGATCGGCTTGATTTGAGAAAGGGGTTATCATTTATCGGGATTTAAAAAAAAAAAACACTGGGTGGCCTTTTAGCATTATAGGGTGGTTGTGTACACACACTGCCAAGGCACACTTCAGTTCAGTCAACATGTAAAAGTGAATTTTGCATCCGATGACCCCTTTAATGAATAAATAAGTAAAAAGACCAAACAAAATTATTGGAAGTTTGTTTATCAATCCAATTAATTACTTGTGCAGTGGGTTCTTGGGGCTTTCCCAGACTGTTGGATGTTAAAAAGTTCATATTATTCTGGACCGACACAGTGAAAATGTTAGTATTAATGCTTACAGACAGTAAACAAGAACAGCAAAGCCCATAGGAAAACCACTGAACACGTGCTGGAGCTCCATTTTCAGCACTCATTGCTGTGCTCTGTTTATGCTTTTCTGTGTCATACATAGGCATTTATGTAGGTAACATTCAGATTATTTTCTCCAAAGAACGGCTTACACACTACACATCTCTGTGACTGGAGATCTTTTGGGTGTAGAAATGTGCGGTTTAATATACTTCACTTTTTACGTTTACACTAACGTGTACATACAGTCTAACACGCAGCCTTTCAAAGTATATTCCATTTGATAGCGTGTGGGAATGCCACACGAAAAAGAGACTCATGCACTCAATTCGCATGGCTGCCCACCCCACGATAATGTCATTTTTGCCGCGCACACCTTTGCACTCATGCGGACTATAGACTTTAAAAGATGGATGATGCACCTTCACTCTCTTCCACTGAAGAAAAGTGAAGCCGCCATATTGCGCTGATGTGGGTCCTGATTTCAAGTAGGGTTCGCTGCAGCCCACAAGATCCAGGGGGCGTGGTTGGATCCACATCTAGGGGGTGGAGATTGGTAGGTTTAGGGGTGGAGATGGGTGGGTTTAGGGATCAGGGGGTGGAGATGGGTAGGTTTAGGTATATGTAAGGTGGAAGGAGTTGGATCTGGATCCAACCACGCCCCCTGGATCTTGTGTTCTGCAGCGAGACACTCCTTCCTGATTTTGAGTGTGAATTAGTGAGCGAAGTGGAGCCGCACTGACTGCTCCATTTTTGTCTGCTGATTGCCGTACAAGAGGCTTATGTTAAAATAAGGTAAATACAACCCCAATGTCCTCCTGAAGATCCTGAAAAAGTACATTTCAAGGAGCACATTGTCATTCCCCACAAACGCCATGATGACAGACATAACCAAAGTATTGTGGTTCAATGAGTCAGATTAATTCAGTCTTTATTTTTGATTCACTCACAAGAGCTGGCTTAAAAGAGTGATTTATTCGGGAATACGAATATGAATGGAGAGTGCTCAGTTGAGAACATAAATGGTTATAAAAAGAAAAAGAGCAGGTATTATTGGTCATTGAAAGTTTTAATTAAGGCATAATCAAAAGGCAGGAAGAAAAACAAACATCAATATTTATACACTGATAGTCACAGCATGGTTATGAAACATAAGATAATCAACTATAAAGCATGTTTTAGCTGCATAAATAATTTTACACGAGATCAAACAGACTCAATCTTTCAGATGAAATTCATTAAAAATTATACTTGTGTCACATCATTTTTTGGAAAGCCCTCTATCTTCCCATTCCTGGTGTCCAACTCTGAGGTCCTGAATAGTTATGGATTTGATTGGTTTTTAGAGTTGACAACGATGAGAGTGACGTACAACACCAAGATGACAATGCCAATACCAAGAGCAGTATTGTTAAGAGTGAACGCCATTTTGGAGCTTCTCTCTGCTAACTGTTGTTGTCCAGACATGTTGGCATTCCGAGTCTGTGAAAATAAATGTGAAACAATGTCAGTTATTCCACTTCTGTTTTTTTAGCAAGTGTGCTTTGTAGTTTTTACATTGTAGTATTAAAGCTATGATGTGACCTGCACCGTGTTTCACAAGATTCTTAATAAATCAGTACATGTTTTAACAGATGCTAAAGGTGCTATTTCAAAATGATACACCAGCTTGTATGATCTCATTTTGATCTCTTATGCAATAAGGGACAAGTTAGGGCAACAGGGCAAGTTTCAAGTGTCAAGATTTATAGATTTGCATGTATATGTTACATCCCGAAATGGTTTCATTTCCTTTATCTGAACCATCATGTATTGCATTTCCTTTTTCTGAACTAATTTAGTGTCTTTAATTCGTACACAGTGAATAGCATATTGCAGACCAACAAAAATATGCTTCAGTAACTTCACATAGAGAAAGTTCATAGATGTGCACAAAGCAATGGTTAAATTGGGACGTTCTGTACTGCCACAACTCTTTCTCTATAACAAAAAGTCAAACCATTTATGGAACAAAAGATGTTTGTTAAAATGGAGGCAAGCATCTGCTTAGGAAATGAGGTAAATTTAGAAACTCGAACCATCTTCATCCAAGCGTGTTAGTTATGAGGAAGTTACAAGCGTGAACTTTTGTTTTGAAAGCTCACAGTCATGTGATCAGAACTTAACTCTTATGCTTTGCTCTCTTTTGTTTCAAATATTTGTTACATATTTAAACAATTAAATATAAACATGTAATTTTGAATGTGATCATTTACTCGCCTGCATGCTGGACAAAAATAAAGACATTTAAAAAAATGTCTTCTTTTATGGTCTACAGAAGAAAGAAAGTCATACGGGTTTGGAGGGTGAGTAGCCTAAATGATGATGACATTATCATTTTAGGGTGAACTTTGTCTTGAAATTAAAGTGATTTTAGGGGAAAGGATCAATAAACATTTTTACAAAACAAAAACAGTTAGGATTTAATTAATAAAGTTTTAACTATAGAGATTTTAATTTTATGATTGTACAATGTTAGTGTATCTTATTTGTAGGACACAAATAAACTATTTGAAATAGGTTAAGAAATGAAGTAATGCTTACATTGAAAGAGAAAATCAGTGCAGCGATGCCCAGAGGTAAGCAGCAGCACAGCATGGTAAAGATGGAGTAGCCCAGGTAATCTGGCAGTGGATACGCCAGTGGAGTGCTGGTCACATAAACTGCAGGTTGCACAGTGACCGCAGCAATTCCTGGATACGGTCCTTGGCCGTATGGCCCTGAAGCTCCATATTGCTGGGCTTGATAGCCAGAAGTGCTCTGGAAGTTCCCTGGAGGAGGCTGTCTAAGATGGTCCTGGTATGGTGGTGGCCCAGGCTGCAACAGCTTGGATTTCTCTGATGTATTCCAGTCTTCTTGGGGCTCCATTGTTCTGTTTGGTAAATTTAGACCGTCTTATCTTCTTTGTGCTTTACAGGGAAGGCACACCTTTGTGGACTCTGGCTTAGAGGAATCAAGTTTTTCCGGTCACGAACCTTGGATGTTATTATGATCACGAGGAGATTTATAGGAATCGAATGGGAGGCGGAGTGTAGGTGGAGCGATGGCGTTTCAGGAAGTGGCAGCAAGTGTGACAGATTCAGTTCCCTTGTCCACACAGTAACATACGGTACAGACATAATATTTACATAGTGTTGAATTTATCTGGTTTAATAAAAATAGAAAATTTGCTTGAATGGTCATTGTGGCTTTTTGACTTATAATTTGATTATATATATGTGACCCTGGACCACAAAACCAGTCTTAAGTGTCAGTTTTTCGAGATTTGAGAATTGAGAGTTTATAGATCGTATGAAAGCTGAATAAATAAGCTTTCCATTGATGTATGGTTTGTTAGGATCAGACAATATTTGGCTGAGATACAACTATTTGAAAATCTGGAATCTG
>JAFVLL020028697.1:0-26698 GCA_021397915.2 Tor tambroides | reverse complement strand
TTATATATCTACAAATAATTATTCATGCCATCTTTTAAAATGCTTATGAATTAAGTATATTTCCCAAAATATAGACTATCCAAATGGTATCTTAACATGATAACACATGTAGTGCAATAATATGAAAAGTTATCATGAGACCAGCTGACCACGTCGCTACAACGTTCTCCATGGGACTAACTAGCGACGTCTTTTGAGGACGTGCTCACGACGTTTCTGGGACGTTAGCCAAGATTCTAAAAAATGGAACTTTACCACGACGTCCTCACAACGTCGCCATAAAGTAATGTCGCGCTGACCAAAGGACGACGAACTGGCGACGTCCTGACAACGTCCTGTGTTTGCTGGGTTTAATCCCAGTACTTCTGTGATTATTTAAATGTTTGTAACGCAGAAATAATGATACAAAAGACTTGTTGTATGTATGTTTCGTATACATTAACTGCCCTCTCTGGGTCAGCGGCACCGCGAACACAGATTTAAAAATTTGATTTAAGGATTTAGTAGACACAGCTGAATCGTTGTCATGTAGGAACAAGATTGTGTGGGCGATTGAATCTGTTCGCGATCTGGCTATTAAAATATCCAAAACATAAAACGAGGGCTTTAAAGCAGTGTTTAGTGGAATGAACACGTAAGGTAAGCAATAATCTACCACAGCCAGCAGTGCAGACTGCTTTTCATCATGGACAGATGGATTTACTTGGAGAACAAACTAAAATTTTTAAAACATATTTTATTTGTGAAGTGAATCTTCAAAAAGATCAGGGGCTTTTGGCAAAACATCAGGGGTTTAAGCCCCCCTTGATTCAAGTTAACCCACAGTGGCAGGGGCACATTTTGAACACTTTGCATTTAATAGACCTAAGTCTTACTGAAAACAGACGATTAAACAATTTGTATTTTAAAATCTATTTTTAGGTTTTGTTCTTTGTAAATTAAATAAAATTACAACGCTAAAACAGCAGCGTCCTGTGGATCACCTTTTTCTGATTGTCCGAGTCCAGAGTCATCAAGCACAGTGTCGGAATCTTCATCTGACTTTTTTCATTATCTCCAGATTTGTCTGCAGTTTGTGTATATTGTTAAAAAAAAAACCAAAAAACAGTTAATATCCTTTTCTGCCACACAGCAGGCAAGCATTTTATCATAGGCTTACTGCCAAAAATGCAGATTCGTCACGCTACAACTTGTTATGCAAATAAGATTGAGGGAGACATTATAAGTTTGATTTGATTTATTAATTTAATTATTAATCATGAGAATGCCCCCTGGCCTCCCCACAATCTATGCCCATTATTAGAGTGACTTTTTTTTTTTTTTTTAAAGAAAATAAAACAAGCCAAAAGAATAGAAATAAATAGAAATGTATTAAACACTAATTCCAGATATCTCTAGATTTTGACTCATTATAATCGGGATTAAGATATTTACAACATAATTATGACATTAGCAATAACACATTGAAGTTATCTACTAGGTAAATGCCCAAAGCTGAATAACTAATTCAGAAAGGCAAGAATAATGGCTTCAGAATGAATTCTACTGAATAAATATTTGGTCTACACAGTTTGTAGCAATTTTAGGTTTCAGCTGATATGACAAAACAGTGATGTTTAATTAGCCTTTCTCAGATGGAACATTTTGACTGTATCAGTGTCTATTTCCTGTACACATTGTGGATAACTGAAACAGGTAAACATGTCAGCTGTGTGGAGGCTGGATTAACAATACTGATTTCTTGTTTTTAATCGATACTGATATGGATTCTTAAATGTCAAGGTCAATCTTTCCACACATTAATGTCAATAAACTAGGAAAATAAAAAAGAGACAGAAGCATTTTGAGGAGCATGCTGGAGACATTTTGCATTATTTAATAATTCCTGAAGTAATGTCAGCAAAAGCAGACTACTGTTAGCAGTTAGCATTAAACATTATCAACAGGATGTGTGGGCAGGAATGTGTAGTCAGTTTCATGTCACAGCAGATTTGACTAGGAAAAGGTACAATTCAGATATCTGAAAACTCACTTGAAAATACACTCTCAAAACTGAATTAAAGATATCTCTAATTACCTCCCGGATAACAAAGTTTGGTTTCCAGAACATTACTTTTTAAAGTTTGTTTTTGGCTAGCCAGGAAAGTTTTCTTAATGGAAATAGAACGGTAGTTTCTGATTTGTAAAAAAGTTAATATAACATTATAGTAATGTATTGTAAACTTAATCTAACATTCCCAGAATGTTATTTTTAAGGTTTGCTTTTGGTTAGCCAGAAAAGTATTCTTAACAGAAATAGAACGTTATTCTAACATTCTTCTAACCTCTTTACTCCAAAATCATTACCCTGCTGTATTTTAGTGATCATCCAGCACACATGTGACCCAGTAGTATAAGCGGCATGGAAAATGGATGTATGGATGCCTACACTCTAAAAAATGCTGGGTTAAATATAACCCAGCGCTGGGTTAAAAAGGGACAAACCCAGCAGCTGGGTTGTTTTGACCCTGCATTTGGCAGAGATGTAAAGTCCAGGGGTCAGAACGTAAAAGTCCTGCAATATGTTTATTCCACCCATGAACTCAGCAGCTGATTTCACCAGAGGAGGAACCAAGTCAGAACGTAAAATGTTGTTAACATTTTTTGGTACATAAACAAAAACTTCTCAATTAACATTATGTTCTCTTCAATTAGATGTGTCAAATCTATCAGATTTGACACATCTAATTGAAGAGAACATAATGTTAACTGAGAAGTTTTTGTTCTCATATCTATATTAATTATAAGTAATTATTCAATAAAGAGTTAAAAACAAAAATGAGTAAGTCTGCCAGTAAAACAAAAAAACAAAACAAACAAACAAACAAACAAAAAAACAGAGTAGATGGCTTTTTGTGGAAGACAGGAGAAAGTGTGTGCTGGAGAAGCATGTGCAGATCAGAGGCACGCAGTAAATGAAGTAACAAACCCACACATTGGTGATTTCTGTGCTTTTCATACTACACTTAACCCTGGCTTAATATTTTAGCTATAAAGTTGGAATTATCTGATCATTACAACGCATTTTGATTGATCTAATTTCTGCATTTTATTCATGCTGTATTAAACTAATTTTACAGCTCTGTATAGGTCATTACCAGTGTTGGGCAAGCTACTTGGAAAATGTAGTGAGCTAAGCAAACAGTTACTCTTCATTAAATTAAGCTTCACTACACTGAAGCTATCCTCCTGGGAAATGTAGCATGCTAAGCTACAGCAACATGGCAAAAGTAGTTTACTATATCTAAGCTATTTAAAAATTTAATTTTTATATTGAACCAACATCATACCAAGTCAATGCTCTCTCAGTGATCAATAAAACTGTCAGTCAAGCAGATAGTAAAAAAATAGTTCAGGTTAATTGTTTATTAAACAACTGTTCCAAGTCAAGTCAAGTCAAGTCACCTTTATTTATATAGCGCTTTTAACAATACAGATTGTGTCAAAGCACTTAACAGTATCAAATTGGAGGATAGGGTGTCAGTAATGTATAATAATAAGATTAAACATTAAATTTTCAGTTAAAGGCATTTCATTATTGAATTCAGAGATGTCACTGTCTAGTTCAGTTTAGTTTAATTAGTATCTGTGAAATCAAATTGACGATAATCGCTAGAAATTAAGTGTCCCCAACTGAGCAAGCCAGAGGCGACAGCGGCAAGGAACCAAAACTCCCTCTGTGACAGAATGGAGAAAAAAACCTTGGAGAAACCAGGTTCAGTCGGGGGGGCCAGTTCTCCTCTGGCCAGGATATTGTTTATTTATTGTTTACTTATTGTTTTAATTAAAATTTTAAATGTAGAAATGTATTATATTTCTATTTTTATATTGTTGCAATTTCTAACAATAATAGTATTATGTAGTTCGGTATTTTATTATATTTTTAGTTATTTGTTTTATTTTAAGTTTTATTGTATTTTAAGTCGAGGTCTTCACTGGGGATATGTCCCCGGGGCTCATCCAAGTGTCCGGCCTCCGCCGACGATCAGGGCCGCAGACATCATCTCCCGGCGCCGATCCACCATCTGATCCGGACACAGACTGAGAAACAGAATAAGAAAGAAACAGACAAATATTAGCGTAGATGCCATTCTTCTCACGATGTAACGAGTACATCATGTGTTATGGGGAGTGTCCCCGGTTCCGGTTGATCTAAATAATGCAGCCTAACAATCCTTTAACGGATTTGAATAATAGAAGTGTAGTAGTGTATTATGTGTAAGCCAGGTTAAAGAAATGTGTCTTTAATCTAGATTTAAACTGACAGAGTGTGTCTGCCTCCCGAACCGTGTTAGGTAGATTGTTCCAGAGTTTGGGTGCTAAATAGGAAAAGGATCTCCCGCCCGCAGTTGATTTTGATATTCTAGGTATTATCAAATGGCCAGAGTTTTGAGAACGCAGCGGACGTGGAGGACTAACTATAATGCAATAAGAGCTTGCTCAAGTACTGAGGAGCTAAACCATTCAGGGCTTTATAAGTAATTAACAAGATTTTAAAATCTATACGATGTTTAATAGGGAGCCAGTGCAGTGTTGACAGAACCGGGCTAATATGGTCATACTTCCTGGTTCTAGTAAGAACTCTAGCTGCTGCATTTTGGACCATCTGTAGTTTAAGTGTGCAGAACAACCACCCAATAAAGCATTACAATAATCTAACCTTGAGGTCATAAATGCATAAACTAACATTTCTGCATTTGACTTTGAGAGCATAGGTCTCAATTTAGATATATTTTTAAGATGAAAAAATGCAGTTTTACAAATGCTAGAAACGTGGCTGTCAAAGGAAAGATTGCTATCAAATAGCACACCTAGGTTCCTAACTGATGACAAAGAATTGACAGAGCAGCCATCAAGTGTTAGATAGTGTTCTAAGTTATTACATGTGGGGTTTTTAGGTCCGATAATTAACAGCTCTGTTTTTTCAGAATTTAGCAGTAAGAAATTACTAGTCATCCAGTTTTTTATATCGACTATGCATTCCGTCAATTTGGTGTGTTTCGCCGGGCTGCGAAGAAATATAGATCTGAGTATCATCAGCATAACAGTGAAAGCTAACACCGTGTTTCCTGATGATTCCTAAGGGTAACATGTAAAGCGTGAAAAGTAACGGCCCTAGTACTGAGCCTTGAGATACTCCATACTGCACTTGTGATTGATATGATACCTCTTCATTCACTGCTACAAATTGATGACAGTCAGATAAGTACAATTTGAACCATGCTAATGCACTTCCAATGCCAACAAAGTTTTCTAGTCTATTTAAAAGAATGTTGTGGTTGATAGTGTCGAACGCAGCACTAAGATCCAGTAGTACTAATAGAGAGATACAACCACGATCAGATGATAAGAGCAGGTCATTTGTAACTCTAATGAGAGCAGTCTCAGTACTATGAATCAGTCTAAGTCCTGACTGGAAATCCTCACAGATACCATTTTTCTCTAAAAAGGAATATAATTGTGAGGATACTATTTTTTCTAGTATCTTTGACAGAAAAGGGAGATTCGAGATCGGTCTGTAATTAACTAGATCTTTGGGGTCAAGTTGTGGTTTTTTAATGAGAGGCTTAATAACAGCCAATTTGAAGGTTTTGGGAACATATCCTAATGACAATGATGAATTAATAATAGCCAAAAGAGGATCTATGACTTCTGGAAGCACCTCTTTTAGTAGTTTAGATAGAATAGGGTCTAACATACATGTTGTTGGTTTAGATGTTTATACAATTCTTTCTCTCCTACAGTAGAGAATGAGTGGAGTTGTTCCTCAGGGGATCTATAGTGCACTATTTGATCCGATACTGTAGCTGATGGCTGCATGGTTACAATTTTATCTCTGATAGTATCGATCTTGGAAGTAAAGTAGTTCATAAAATCATTACTGCTGTGCTCTTGGGAAATGCCAACACCTGTTGATGCTTTATTTTTCATTAATTTAGTGACTGTATTGAATAAATACCGGGGGTTATGTTTGTTTTCTTCTAGAAGCAGTTTTTAATGCTTTTCTGTAGGATAGGGTACTTTCCCGCCAAGCTATACGAAATACCTCTAGTTTTGTTTTCCTCCAGCTGCGCTCCATTTTCCGGGCTGCTCTCTTTAGGGTGCGAGTGTGCTCATTATACCACGGAGTCGGACTGTTTTCTTTGATCTTCCTTAAGCGTAAAGGAGCAACTGTATCTAAAGTGCTAGAAAAGAGAGAGTCCATAGTTTCTGTTACATCATCAAGTTTTTCTGCGCTGTTGGATATGCTGAGGAATTGAGATAAATCAGGAAGATTACTTACAAAGCAGTCTTTTGTGGTAGAAGTGATGGTTCTACCATACTTGTAACAAGGAGTAGAATTTACAGTTTTAGCTATATGGAGTTTACACAAGACTAGATAATGATCTGATAATAGTACTATGATACGGTCAAGACTAGATAATGAATTTCAACACCACTAACATCAATTCCATGTGACAGTATTAAATCTAGAGTATAATTTCGACAATGAGTAGGTCCTGAAACGTGTTGCCTAACCCCAATAGTATTCAGAATGTCTATGAATGCTGATCCTGATGCATCTTTTTCATTATCGACATGTATATTAAAATCACCAACAATTAAGACTTTATCTGCAACCAGTACTAACTCAGACAGAAAATCAGCAAATTCTTTAATAAAGTCTGTATGGTGCCCTGGTGGCCTGTATACAGTAGCCAGTACAAACATCACAGGGGATTTATCACTAACACGTGTTTCTCTAGATAATGGTATACGCAGCACCATAACTTCAAACGAGTTATACTTAAAGACTGCCCTCTGAGAAATACTGATAATATTGCTATAAATTGTAGCAACCCCTCCCCCTTTACCTTTTGGACGTGGCTCATTTTTATAACAGTAATCTTGGAGGGTAGACTCATTTAAAGTAATATATTCATTTTGTTTTAGCCATGTTTCTGTCAAACAGAGCAAATCTAGGTTATGATCATTGATCAAATCAATTACAAAAAGTGCTTTTGTAGAAAGGGACCTGATATTCCCAGGGAAAGCAAGGGCTGATAAAAATGTAAAACTGTAACTTGAATGCAATGTAAGTCGCTTTGGATAAAAGCGTCTGCTAAATGCATAAATGTAAATGTATATTCAGTAAGCCAAGTTTTATCAATTGTTTCTCTGTATTGTAAACATTTTTTATTTGTTGAACATCAATTAAATTGTTACTCTTAATTTGGTTTGGACGTTTTCTGTATTTTCTAGTTTGGGGAACAGACACAGTCTCTATAGTGTGATATCTAGGTGAAGGAGTCTCTATGTGCTGAGAATTAACTGACTTCTGTGACGTGAGGCGGCTAGCAGACGGTCGGTTTAGCCAGTCTGTCTGCTTCCTGACCTGGGCCCCAGTTAGTCAAGTACAAACTCTAAGACTATGTGCCATATTTCTAGAGAGCGCACCACCCCAGGAGGGATGAACACCATCTCTTTTCAACAGGTCAGGTCTGCCCCAAAAACTCGTCCAATTGTCTATAAAAACCTATGTTATTCTGCGGTTCACTTAGACATCCAGCCATTGAGTGACGACAGTCTGCTATGAATCTCATCGCCATGGTAAGCAGGGATGACTTAGGAGCATATTAAGGTGTCTGACCTCGTACTTGCAAGCTCACACACCTATTTAACATTATTTTTAGTGATCTCCTACTGGCGAAGTCAAACATCAATAGCGCCGACGTGAATAACAATCTAACTGAATTTACGTTTAGCACATGTACTTAAATTTGCCAAGATGTCAGGCGCTCTGGCTCCCGGTAAACAATGGACTATGGTGGCTGGTGTCTCTATTTTCACGTCTGCATAATAGAATTGCCAATTACTAGAGCACTTTCATCAGGTCTCTCAGTGGTGCGTCACTGAGTGGGAGAACCTGTTTGATGTCTGATCGGAACGGAAGGATGGTGCTCTTGACCCGGCGACTCGCCTCTGCCTCACAGTCACCCAGCTGCCCTGCTGCACGGGCTCAACCGGAACCGAACAATGTACAGGAGTCCCTGAGCTAGTCGCATCCAAAGCAGTATCTACAGCCCTCACATTCTTACTATCCTCAACTAAAGTTTGGATGCGTGTCTCTAATTCTGAAACCTTCTCTGTCAGCCTAACTATTTCCCTGCATTTATCACATGTGAATCCCTCATCGCCGACAGAGACAGATAAACTATACATGTGACATGAAGTGCAAACAACAATAGCAGGAGAAGAAGCCATTACTCACCGTGACTGATGAATGATACCAACTTAACTTACCACTTACCACTGTTGTTTGATGAACTCGTGAAAAACGGAGCGAGAGAGAAATGAAAACGGAGCGAGAAAAAAGAAAACAATAATAGGCGCGAATAGAAACGCGAATGGAACCGCGAGTAACAAGCTAACCGGCTAACGAATGCTAACGCGCTGCACGCGTTTGCACTCGCAAGGTTTTGGTGCCAACGATCAAATTAGTTAGATTTAGTTTGATAGATAATACCAGAAGTATGGTGGGAATTAAGTTATATATTATCACTTTAAACAACAGAGAGTGAAAGTAAGGTAAAGATTCAATAAAAAAGCGGAGCTACAATCGCAAACCTCTCAGCAGCACAACAAACAGGGACAGACTGAAGCAATCGATCAGAGCAGAAACTATGCACTTCCTTTTCCAAACCAATTTGGCAACAAAAATCAGGATCCTGTACAGGGCTGGATTTACCTCATAGGCAAAATAAATTTTTGCTGTCAGCTAGAAAACTCCTATGACCTAAACTGCTACTTTTTAGCAAAAACAAAAAACAAAAAAAAAAAACACACTCACACTGTATTTTAATAATAAACACTGTTGTCAAAGTTGGTATTGTGGCTTTATTGTCTACATATGTTTATATAAATGGTAACACTTCACGATAAGTTTTATTAATTAACTAGTGTAGTTAACATGAACTAAGAATGAACTTCCACAGCATTTATTAATCTTAATGTTAATTTCAACATTTACTAATGCATTATTAAAATCAAAAGTTGTGTTTGTTAACATTAATGCACTGTGAATTAACATGAACTATCAATGAATGACTGTATTTTCATTAATTTACATTAACAAAGATTAATATATATATATCTGTGAGGTATCTGGTATTTGTGAGGGTTTCCAGTCAGGATTTAGACCATATTATAGTACTGAGACTGCTCTCATGAGAGTTACAAATGACCTGCTCTTATCATCCGATCGTGGTTGTATCTCTCTATTAGTGCTACTGTATCTTAGCGCTGCGTTTGACACTATCGACCACAACATTCTTTTGAAAAGACTAGAAAATTATGTTGGCATTAGAGGAAGTGCATTGCCATGGTTCAAATCGTACTTATCGGTTAATCGTACTCCTTATGCTTTCAAATCGCTCTCGCGGTACTTTGGTGTCATACAATGATCGGTGAGCAGCTTCAAGTCGAATGAATGAACACGTGCATGTATTTGCATCACTTTGATCATTCTCACCTTCTCACATTCCACGATTGGTCGATTATATACAATACCTGCATGTTATTGGTCAAACTACTTTGGATGTTTTAGGCAATATAAAAATCCTGGCCAGGACGTGTCACGTATAAATGGCACATATGGCCACACTAAGTATGGAGTACCCCAAGGCTCAGTACTAGGACCCTTATTTTTCACACTTTACATGTTACCCTTGGGAGATATCATCAGGAAACATTGTGTTAGCTTTCATTGTTATGCTGATGATACTCAGCTCTGTATTTCTTTGCAACCCAATGAAACATACCAATTTGCAAAACTAACGGAATGCATAGATGATATAAAAAACTAGATGACTAGTAATTTCTTACTGCTAAATTCTGAAAAAAAAAAGAGGTGTTAATTATCGGAACAAAAACTTCTGCATGTAATAACCTAGAACACTGTCTAATACTTGATGGCTGCTCTGTAAATTCTTCAACATCAGTTAGGAACCTCAAAACTCTGGCCATTTGATAATACCTAGAATATCAAAATCAACTGCGGGTGGCAGATCCTTTTCCTATTTAGTGCCCAAACTCTGGAACAATCTACCTAACATTGTTCGGGAGGCAGACGCACTCTGTCAGTTTAAATATAGACTAAAAACCCATCTCTTTAACCTGGCTTACACATAATACACTATTGCATTTCTATAATTCAAATCCGTTAAAGGATTGTTAGGCTGCATTAATTAGGTCAGCTGGAACTGGGAACACTTCCCATAACACCCGATGTATTTGTTACATTGTTAGAAAAATGGCATCGATGCTAATATTAGTCTGTTTCATTCTTATTCCGAGGCCACTGTAGCCACCCAGATCCAGTCTGTATCCAGACCAGATGGTGGATCAGCACCTAGAGACGACCTTGACTGCCCTGAAATATCAGCAGAGACCAGGACAACTAGATGTGCCCCAGGTACTAGACTGATCCCCTCCAAAGACCTTGTCTCCAAGACAGACACTGGGACAAGACCATGGGATGAGTCCTCTGTGCAGTCTGACTCTGATGCAGCCTAGATTTAAAGTGCTGGTTTTGTCTGGCCAGAGGAGAAAGACACACTATTTCGACACACTATTTCCCTGTTTAATACTGTAAAGCTGCTTTGAAACAATTTGCATTGTAAAAAGCGCTATATAAATAATGGTGACTTGACTTGACATAAATACTGTAATTAATGTATTGTTCATTGTTTACTCATGTTAGTTAATACATTAGCTAACATTAACTAATGAAATCTTAGTGTTACCATATAAATGTATAGGCCTACAGATATGTTTATTTGCATCGTGTCATTTGATTGTTAACATTTCACAAAAATAAAGTTCAAATATGAAGTTTTTGACCAGCGAATGTTTTTTTTCCCATCATCACCACTACATCAGAAGCTGTACTTCCATCGCATTTATGTTTTCATGAACTTGCAGGTTATACAGTTTTCTGTCGCTATGTGGGTGCTCAGTTTTTTCTATTATTTGGCCAAAATATTATATTATAAAGGATTCAGCGCTTCGCACAAGCTATTTTGCTGTGACTCTACAACATATGCTAGACTAAGACACTCTTCTCTACTCCTCAAATACAAAAAAAAAACATTAGCCTTTATAAATATAGTGTTTCTTGAGTAAAGAAAATGCTGTACTTATTCACCCAACAGTTCTTTATTTACCTTCAGACTGCAAACAAGCTGAGATGCTCCAAACTGCACGCTGCACTTCATTCACAAGAGAAGCGGGAGGAATAATGAGGTTTGACTGACAGTTAGTGGAGCCAATGGGTGTCACGAAGTTTAGTGGTGGTGGCATCACTTACTGATCCAGGATCAGTGATCCTTAGCAGTTATATTTCCAATTTGAGCTTGAGATTCAGAAATGCTTTGGAAAATGTAGCTTTTGTTGACGCTACCGCGCTACTGGATCAAAAAAGAGCTTCGCTACTGAAAAGCTATTTGATTCAGAAAACAGCGACGCTACCACCACGCTACTGAGAAATGTAGTTAAGCTAGTAGCGTCACTACTTGTAGTGACACTACTGCCCAACACTGGTCATTATACAAAAACATCTGCAACATTTTAGTTGGAAGGTTAGTTTACATGGGTGTAAAAATAATAGCCTAAAAATAACCATTAAAGAATGTTCTGTTTCAATCAATCAATGACAAAGTTGCCCTGCAAATTTCTGGGAATATTATTTTATGGTTGCAAAATAATAACCTAAAAATAATCATTAGAATAACCATTAGGGAAGGTTAGGAAGTTTCGATCAATTAATCAATCAATAAAAAGAATGTTCTGTGTTTGCTGGACTTTGCCTATGTGTGACATCAATTTAAGATATTTATGATGTCATACAGATATTTTTATACCAGTCAAAACTTATTGAGAGACAAATCAGCTCAAGCGGTCTGACAATCTGAAGCTATTTCTCCCATAATTATACAGAATACTCATCATCATATTTCTTTGTTTGTTGATGACATCTTATTGTTTTTGGAGAAGCCATCACATTCTTTCCCTAATGTGTTGAATTTATATGACTATTTTGGATCCCTCTCTGGGTTTAAAATAAATTGGAGTAAGTCATGTTTACTTTCCCTCAATTCTGAAATTGATTCAATGCCCCTTTCCATAACTATTCCATTGGTTCAAAACTTTAAGTACTTGGGGATAGATGTTTTTCCTTCCCTGCAAGAAATTGTCTCAAAAAACTATAACAGTATTCTAGACAAAGTTTTCCTCAGATTTGGAAAATTGGTCTCATCTTCCTACTTCTTTTCAGGCTCATATATTATGACTAAAATGAATGTTCTCCCATGTATTAATTTCTTTTCATCCATGATTCCTCTCTCTCCAACTGTTGGCTACTGGAACAAATTTGTTGCATGTGTATCACAATATATATGGGATGGGAAACGTCCTTGTATTAAACTGACTACCTTACAGCAATGTAGATTACATGGAGGTCTTTCTTTCCCCAATTTTAGACTGTATGTTCAAGCCTTTTCCCTCCACTCTTTATCAGTCTGGATTGATGCTGATGCTTCTGTGTCTTGGAGAGCAACTGAGGAATCTATTGTTTATCCGTATAAATTGAAGCGTCTTGTTTTTTCGGGTGTTCCACTTAGGCAGTGTAAATCTCAGTTTGGTTGAAAGGCGTTCACAACTAGTTACAATATGGCATTAGCATTTGCCTATTTTCCACAATAATAATCTTTTGTCAGGCAGTACTCCATTTCATTGTCTGCAATGGACTCATAATAAAGTAAATACTCGGGGAGCTATGTATGATGATAGTGGTTTAAAATCCTTCCAGAACTGTAAAACTCAATATAATCTGCCAGGCACCTCCTTTTTTATGTATTTGCACATTAGATTGGCCCTTCGGGCATATGGGGTGCCTTGGAACTCTCAACTACCTGTTCACCCTTTGCGCAAACTAATCCTTCCTTCTGAGGAATCTCCCTCCTCTGCTTCAGTTATCTATCTCTTGCTTCTTGAACATTCATCCAAACCTTTATCTATTACAACTGTCTGGGCTAAGGATCTTAATGAGGATGTGCATGTTGTATTTTCGGATCAGGTATGAGGTGTGTTTGAATTGTCTTCTAAAAACCATAATCATCAAATGATTCATTGGAAATTGCTGCATAGGGTTTACTTGACTCCACTGAAACATTTTTATATGAATCTGTCATCTTCTCCTAAGTGTAATCTCTGTTCGGAAGGATCTTTAGGCACATTTTTACATTTTTTTTGGGAGTGCCTCTCTCTTTCACTTTTCTGGACTCAGCTCTCACAGGACCTATCATATTTGTTGGGTACTGAGATATGTTTGACTTCACGCCATTTTTTCATGAATGACATTTGGGACCTCACCTTGTCTGTCCAACAAAGATGTTTACTGTTAGCTGCTCTCACAGCAGCAAAATAATTGCTAGTCAACCATTGGAATCCTCCTCACACAATGGACAGATGAACCTGGACTGTGTATTTGTTGGACATTATATCGATGGAACTCTCAACTTCTCGCATACATGGATCTAATGTGAAAACTGTAAATTTATGGTATTCAGCTTTTAATGTTGTGTCATCTTTTTTAAAATCTTTGTAAAAAAATGTATTTTATTTTTATTCATTTATCTATTATTATTATTTTATTCATTTTATTTTATTTTATTTTATTTTATTTATTTATTTATTTATTTAAAGGTCTTCATTGTGTTCTATTTTTTTTTTTTTTTTAAGTCTACCAGGGGTGGGATTCTAAATTTGCACAGTTGCTTTTTGTTTTATATTACTGTTCCCAGAAGAAAATTCAATAAAAATTTGTTAACAAAAAAAAAAAAAAGACATCACAAATCAGATTTCTTACTAGTCCAATTATAACTGCAGATTAATTATCATTCTGACTATTCAAATTATATTTATGACTCATAAGGACATAACTGATTCAATGGTCATTATGTCAGGTCAAAATTGCAGAATAGATATCTGTCATTTGGATTTCACCTACATTACGACTAGTAGAGCCAGGTGTATTAAATGCTAACACGGCTTGCCATACATTTCGTCAAGCGAAGGGAACTTTAGATAATCTGTTTTGAGCGAGTAGGGAGCAGTAAACACTGCGCACATGCCCTGTCAATCGGAATTAATACAACTGGTAAATATAATAGTAGTACAAAGTAAAAAGTTTGTATCCGCGGTGGTTTCCAGCCAAGTACTCTGATAACGGGCCGTTGAAGCTGGCGTGATATTCAAACATGGACTGGTGAGTCACATGCGCTGCATTCTCATGAAAATTTGATATGAGGACCTACAATAACGTAATACGTCGCAGTGCAGTATATAGACCAATAATCACTCATACAAAAAGAGTAGTCAAGACGAAAACTACCCCCAGACTAGGCGAAGGCTTGTATAATCGCAACAGACATATTTAGATTTTCCAAACGAAACGTCATTTGGAAAATCTAAAAGTATATTTAAATATGTTGGAACACACTTACGGGACCTCAAAAAACAAAAAACAAACAAATAAAAAAATCTTTCTGGATTTAACAATGAACAAGAAGTCAAAAATTCAATCAAATTATCATCAACAATTCCTGGATGCAGAAACATTCCAGCTACGTATTCCAGTACAGCTGGATCTAATCAGGAAATTTTAATGAGTATGCTATCATTGGAATTTTAATATATGAATTTAAATAATGTAGAAATACAAATACATGTAAAAAAAAAAATGCAGAAAATATTTATTTAAATAATTTATAATTAAAATGAATTAACAAAATTAAAAAAAATGTTCACAATTAACTCATTGACTACATTTATTTATAGAATTAATAGAATTAATTAATGTTTTGGTCTTTATGAGTGATGACAGCAAAAATGTATTGTACCACTTACTGTAAATTATCTTGCTTTATGTCGAGGACAGCAATAGCTAAAACTGTTGACCCGCTATTTATAAACCTTACATGTAAAATTATAACATAATATTAATTCAATTCAATTCAAGTTTATTTGTATAGCGCTTTTCACGATACAAATCATTGCAAAGCAGCTCTACAGAAAATTTTATGTTTATACATTATATTTAGGAGTAAGTTATTAGTGGTATAGAGAAAATCATGCAGTTAGTTAAATTACATGTAATCAAACAGATGGTGAACACTATTAACTGCAGGGATTATAGGTTGCGATTAAACTTAAACTTGTTTTAAATTTGAATTGATTAAACATAATTTTTTTAAGTGATTAAGCTTATAGCAAAATTTGGTAGTTTTGTTTGTTGTTCCAGGTTTAGCATAATCTGAAGTCCTCTGGGGGGGTTGGCATCATCTCATCTCAGGTGTTCGGTCATCTCAGATCTTCGTAAGGGTCGGATCAGGATTGAAGCTTGGGTGATTCCTAGTTGCCTCGGGATGCGAGTCCCGTGGCAGAAACAGAGAAGCGAAACAGAGACAAAATTAGTTGTAGCTGCTGTTCCAACCAAAAAATGTGTTAAACCCAAGCAAAAGAATTACAATGTGCATTTGGTCAGATGTAGCTGACGTACAAGGTTATGAGATACATTATGTGAATGCTTGGCTAAAGAGATGTGTCTTTAATCTAGATTTGAACAGAGAGAGTGTGTCTGAACCCAGCACGTTAACAGGAAGGCTATTCCAGAGTTTGGGAGCCAAATGTAAAAAAGCTCTACCTCCTTTAGTGGACTTTGCTATTCTAGGTACTACCAAGAGTCCAGAGTTTTGTGATCTTAGGGAGCGTGATGGATTGTAGTGTGATAGAAGACTAGTTAGGTATGCAGGAGCTAAACCATTTAGGGCCTTATAAGTAAGTAGCTGTATTTTGTAACTGATGCGGAGCTTAATAGGTAGCCAGTGTAGAGATTGTAAAACTGGGGTAATATGATCATATTTTCTTGACCTGGTAAGGACTCTAGCAGCTGCATTTTGGACTACCTGTAGCTTGTTTATTGAAGATGCAGGACAACCACCTAACAGTGCATTACAATAGTCCAGTCTAGAGGTCATGAATGCATGAACTAGCTTTTCTGCATCAGAAACAGGTAACATGTTCCGTAGCTTGGCAATGTTTCTAAGATGGAAGAATGCTGTTTTTGTAACATGACAAATATGATTTTCAAAAGACAAGTTGCTGTCTAATATAACATCCAAATTTTTGACTGTAGAGGAAGTAACAGTACATCTGTCTAGATGC
This sequence comes from Tor tambroides, assembly GCA_021397915.2. Lineage (NCBI taxonomy): Eukaryota > Metazoa > Chordata > Actinopteri > Cypriniformes > Cyprinidae > Tor > Tor tambroides. The sequence goes on along the minus strand of JAFVLL020028697.1, from coordinate 10,396 downwards.
AAATTGTAATCCAAGAGAGTCCGTGAACTGTTTTTTGGTCCAATAAGTAATATCTCTGTTTTATCTGAATTTAATAGGAGAATATTATTGGTCATCCAATCCTTTATATTTTTAACACACTCTTTTACCTTAGATAATTTAGACGTTTCATCTGGTCTTGTTGAAATATATAGTTGAGTATCATCAGCATAACAATGGAAACTAATCCCGTTTTTTCTAACATTAATCCAATTACTTACCGTTCCACTTGAAATAATCTGTGACACATGCTTTAATATGCCAATAGGAAAACATCATACTGTCGGATATGGGAATGTGGAAAAAAATATTGATAATTAGGCTATTATTTATAAAACTTGCTTAAGCTTTCACTGTCATAATTGGTGCATTCAAGTCATAATTAATCAAGTCATAATTAAGAGTGGGAAACTGATATTTCTTAAGTAAGCAATTCACGAAAAACCCCGAGCCAAATGACATGGCATGATCGCAATGTCTCGTTCCCTCATTTCAGGGAACCAAGGTTATGTTAGTAGATGTCCCCTTTCAATATCAGTCTCTCAGCATTGCGTCATGATGATGCTACGGGGAATGTAGTCCAAACACACTATGTTCCTATGAGGGATGCCCAGCACAGTGGGGTTAATAGCCCTAATCATAACATCCCTCAAGGAGAATAACTGTATTTCAAAGTCAACCACTGCAGCAGCTGCACCGCAACACATGACTTATAACAATGTGTCACCCACACTAGCACACGACCAAGATGACCACTGGACCGTATTGAACACCATCACTACAGGGCTCAGAATAAATGGGTTAGTTTGAGCAACTGGTCAATCTGAACCCAATCCAATGGGATAGTCTCTGTTTCAATACCGGCAAGCCTTTAGTGCAGCCCTTGAAGCAAACGAAGAGCTGCTCGAAGAGTAGCTGTTTAGTGTGCTAGATCAAACTGAGAAAGGCGCAGACATGTACGGAGCAAAGTGTACGCCCCGCAAACAGTTCACGGGGAGCAAAATCTGGTTATAACCTGGGCTCTGAACAGTGTTGAGAGCACCTTAATAACATAACCTTTCTTGGTTTGAGAACAACTCTACATTCACCCGAGCCCAAAATCCATGTAGGTCTCGCTGACTGAAGGAGTGTGTATTCGCTCACTTCCTTAATTAATGTGTAAGTGCAAGCAAAAGCACTGTCTTGAAAAAAGCACTATTAGCTAAGCTAACTGAAGCGGTCCAGAACTAAAGCCAAATCCCAGGTGTGGACCATAGATGGGCAAGGAGGGTTTAGCCATCTCACACAGCCTAAAATTAGACCACCAGATCATCACTGCCAACTGGCCGAACATCAGTTTCGATATGAAAATCTGGCCTAGTGGCATATATACTTTGAGCGTAAAGGGTGCACGGCTGTTGTCTACTCATTTAAAATAGTTGGGTTGAAAGTGACCCAGCAGATAACCCAATGGTGGGTTGATATACAGTAGCACCGACCTAATGTTGGGTTATTTTAACCCAATGCACTGGGAAGTAAATTTTACCCAATAAACCTGGTCATAAAATAAACAATAATGTACAGCATACAAATATTTTGAAAATGCTTTGTTTTCATTACATTTAAAGTTGCAAATACTTCAATTAATTAAATAAACAAACAAACAAACAAACAAACAGAACGAAGCTAGTACAGACAATGCAATTACAGCTGCAACAGGTTTGGGATACTTAATGTTAAAAATGTAAAATAATTTAAAGTATGTATCAACTGCTTGTAAAAGATGGTCTTGCTTCAGTGCCATTTCTCCCACAATAACAAAGGCTTGATTTTATCCCAAAACTGCAGAACATGAGGGAATTGCCTTTGTTGCCTCTCCTCCTCCTCCAAATACTGAATAAAATTGGTTCCAACCTTTAAATAGAAATTAAAAATGGTAAATATGCACACATACGGTAGAGTGGGGGAAAACGCCCCCCTACTGTTTTCCCCAAAATAACCACAAGAAAAAATCAAGATACATTTTTATTGTAACTATGGACTTCATTGACAAGGGTGATGTAGAAGTTTTCACCATGAAGCTTACACTGGTGATGTACCGGAGAGAAAACGGATTTCACAGTAAATGATCTAATTTTCAGCAGTAAGAAAAAAAACATTTTAAAGCTTGTTGTTTTGTTAAACATCACAGTTATATATGATATGAGAACAGTAAGGCCTGTAGATAGGGGGTACGTGTTATTTAAGAAAAATATAATTATATTTTCAGAATGACATAATTTTTTTTTCTCAGACATATTCAGTGGGGTAAAACGCCCCCCACCTGGTAGGGGGAAAATGCCCCCAGGGGGCAATGGGATATTACTGTAGTTATTCTGTTCTGAACATCAAATCCTTTGTTTTTCCATAAAATGTATTCTAACTAGATGGTTGAATAAAAACATTTGGATTTTATATTTAAAAATTACCTCAAGTTAGCATCAGGTAGCTAGATATCTAGCCAGTTAGCATCAGCTAACAAAATGTTTCAAATAGGCTATTAATTGTGTAATTCATAATTATTACTATAAATGTTTAAAGCAAATTGCTTTGTCAGACTGGGGGCATTTTACCCCACCCATGGGGGTGCTTTTCCCCATAGGTGGGGTAAAATGCCCCCTTGGTACAAATTTTTTATTTTTTTTTAAAAATCTAATAACATGAAAACTCTGGACATTTTTATACTTCGTTTATAATTTATGTAATTGTCACTAAAACTATGATAACTTTTTTGAACACATTTAGTTTTTGTTTCACAGAAAAAAAATTCACAGTCCTGAAGGGCAGGATTCTTACACCTTTTCCAAAGTAAAATTCAAGCACTTTTCAAGCACTTTCAAGGTACATTTTCAAGCTTTTCCAGCACTTTACAACTGTGGTAAAATACATGTTTACATACATACTTCATGTTCTTCACTTTAAATAAGATGCTATTGTGCTATTAAAAAACCCCTGTCTGGATTGCATTGCCTAATATAAATAGCCAACATACAGAATATTAATTACAACATTTTATAAAGAAAGAATTTACAAGGTATCTGCAGGATTTTTTAAATAAAATGTAAGGCTTTTTAAGACCTGCACAAATAAAATGAATACTGTATGAGCGGGGTAGGGCAATGTCTATGGTAACATATTACTGACTGGTACCATAAAATGACTGTAAAAAAAAAAAAAAATGATTTGCAGTTCAAAAACAGGTTTTTCACAAATACAAAAAGTTTTATATAGTGATAAACCTCACATTTCAGCCTTTGAACTATTTTTAAGGAAAGGGATTAGTCAAAAGTATAAATTATTAACTTTATTTAAAATACACACACACATCTTGCTTGGTTAATGTTTGGATTTTTGAAGGCACCTTTTATTTATTCTGAACAAAAACAGCAAATTGCCAGCAGGTGGTGCTTTTGGAATGGGACAAATACAATGGTTTCCCCAGTAACAAAAGCAGAACTGCCTCATTAACACTACGTACATTATACGTGGGCAAAATGAAATTAAAATGCCATCAAAAGGCAGTTCCCTTCAGAGGTACTTTCATATCAAATTACCCGCCCTGCATTTTGACTTTTTGTTTGTTTATTCAATAAAATCATACCCTTATGAAGTTAATCGTCATATTAAGCCATATCATGATTCTTGTCTTTCCATCCTCAAGTTTTAGACCTCGAAATTATAATAAAGTATTTTCTTGTACCATTTAAGTGTTTTTATGTCCTTAAATTTTATACAAGTTGATGTGACAATGACGATTAATGTCGATTACATTTTTGTGTGGGGGAAATGACAAGTCATATGACCTTCACATTGGTTATTTTAGTAGTATGAAAAACAAAATGGTTATTCAATTTAGGATTAAAACATACAGAAAACGAGCAATAAACGTTCCCCGTCACTGAAACGGATGATTTCAGACTAGCATGAGCTCACTGAATCTCGCTGTCTAAACCGCAAAATGAATTTCTTGTTTACATCGTATTTGTACTGTTGTTTATGATGACAGTATTTGAGAGAGTGCAGAATGCATTCAGTGAGCGCTTGAACTGAACACAACTGTAGGGTTTCACAGATTTTTCCTCACTCTTGTGGTGACTAATCTAAATGTCTCTGAATGGCCATTGCATCCATGCGCTCAACACAAACGTTAGTGATTTGTTATAACACTGCAAACACGTTTTTATCTCCCGCTCTGTTCCAACATAGGGCACGCGTCAACAAAGACCGGCAGGCAGATCACACTATAGCCACACGTGCAGACTCGAGCGGAGCTGTTACGTTTATTTTATGTAAAAAAATTAACTATTCATCAAGAAAGCTAATTATCATGAAACCAATGCAACTGCATTTTCAAGCACTTTCAAGCACTTTAACAAAAAATCCAAGCACTTTTCAAACCTTGAAAACACTACATTAAAATTCAACCATTTTTAAGGAATTCAAGCACCCGTACGAACCCTGTAAGAGGGGCGTTTTCCCCCACTCTACCCTACATAGGATGCACTTACCCACTTTGTATTGCAATGAAGGAGGATATCTGGCAGTGTTTTAATGCAATTTTAATGCAATCTCCAAGACCATCTTAAATAGAAAGAACAATGGATTAATCTCCAAACAAGAATGGAAAAAGGGAAAAAATCTGCAAAGCACTTTTCTAAGCCATGGTAGCATTATTTTATTTGACTTCTTACTATTGTAATATTGGATTAATGTCCATTATATATCAATTTGAATAGCTGAGTGTTACAAGAGTGGTGTTTGTATCATTATCGACAGGTGTGGGGATTTTTTAACTCTTTCTACATGTTACATTGTTATGCTAACGGATGGTAATGTGAGTGTATCAGTAACATACTGAATGAAATTTAAGTTATGTAAAAGCTATATCATGCTTGTAATCATGCTGTTAGACTCTATCAGCAGGGCTGTGGTTATGTGTTCTCATACCTGATCTAGATTGATCTAGAGTCTACTGCCAAATTCACACTGCAAAGATGGCACAGAAGCACTTCTGAAAGTGACCTTTATGTGTCTTTACATACTGTTTAATGCTGCTCAGAAAGGCATAAATGCATTTACATACAAATTTCAAGTGCATGCTCAGATTCACAAAAGTTTTAAAATACAAAAGTAGATTTTCAAGAATGTGTTTTTATTCATACTATGAAGGTAAAATATCTTTTGTGTTCAGCAGAAAAAAAGAAACTCATACAGATGTGGAATAAGATGAGGACGAATAAATGATAACAAAAGTTTCATTTTCGGATGAATTAACCTTTTAAGTGTGTGTGTCGGTGTGCTTGTCAGTACATAATGTAAAATATTACAATTTTGCAAGAAAATACAGAGCAGGATTTTCTCACCAGAAGAAATATCCAGAAGATCCAAGGCTTTCTTTTCTCTGTTACAATATGCAAATATTCATTGAGACCCATGTCCTTTAGAGCTCATAGTCTATACCAGACATGTGGGTATAATATACCTTAGTCCAGAGCAATCTAATATTTACAAAGAAAAGGAACAGTTAAAATCAAACATTAACATAAGATGATGACATTTCCTACTTCACTGTTCAAAATATAATTAAAATCTCAATTATTATCTATCAGTTGAAAAACAGAGACATGCATTTTTTATGGTTTTGTGGGTTCCATATATTATTCCAATTAACTAACTGGTTTTTAATACAGTACACCAAAAATGAAAAATATTAAACATTAATAATTCCAATAGCAAACAGATCAAAACAGTACTACATTATAACAAGATTATGACTTCACATAAACACATTACAAAAGTAAATATGAGAACATGATAAATAAAACAAATATCAAGTACTTAACAAATATTTTAAACAAGTTCTAGTGTACTTAATATTTTCATTTTCACAAACTGTTGCATACAGTGTATATATAATACAAAACCTTTGAACTTTTCAAATGTGATTATATGTTTATGCTTTTGGAAATGTATCTTTAATTAGCCTTATTATTTGCATTTAAGCCTCTTTTTGAGCACAAAATGTGTGTTTTCTGAAAATGTAATTATTGCATGTCCTGTTATTTAGTTGTATTATCATTTATCCATATCAGGGTGTACTTTCACCCAAATGGTAAAGTTAAGATGTATATGGGGTTTTGACAGTGGAACTTTTAATAATGTTTAAAATTGTGTAAAATCCAGCATCCTGTTCAGACTCTATTATATAGTACATACAAACAGTATTAATTTAATTTAACATGAAAAGTTCATATGTGACCATACCTTGAAACCGATAACTGTTGCTGTGTTCGAAATTACATACTATCATACTACTCTTACTATTTGCGCAATATCCAGTATGTATACTGTGCATAGTATGCAAATTTTCTGTATGCATTGAACACCCGGATGACCTATTATATTTGCCAGAATCTGCTAAATAAAACTCAAGTACGCTGAATATCTACTAATACCTACTAATATTGTTAGCAGGACATAAATGGTACTTTAATCTCTATGGCACATTTCCAATCAAGTCAGAAGACGTCACCTTTATTTCTATAGCGCTTTATACAGTACAGATTGGGGGGAGACCAAGACGGCGTCCTGCTAACTTAAGGACTGCAGACAAAATTTTGTAACAATATAAATATCATTCTTTCAAGTTACCTTTGTGTAAAATTATGCACAGCTACCTTTCTGCTTACCCTGAGATTTGAAATATGAAGTCGACCACTGACAAAAGGAGAGATATGTTGCGTATTTCAGAGCATTCTGACAAGATGGATTATAGTCCTACTGTATATATACAGTATCTCATAAAAGTGAGTATACCCCTCAAATTTCAGCAACAATTTTAGTATATCTTCTCAAGGGACAATACTGCACAAATGAAACTGGGATATATATTAGAGTAGTCAATGTGCAGCTTGTATAGAAGTACAAATTTACTGTCCTCTAAAAATAACTCAACATATAGCCATTGTTGTCCAAATAACTGGCAACAAAAATGAGTACACCCTAAGTGAACATGTCAAAACTGTGTCCAAAGTGTCAACATTTTGTAGGGGCACCATTGTTATCTAGCACTGCCTTAATCCTCCTGGGCATGGAGTTCACCAGAGCTGCACAGGTTGTTGCTGGCATCCTCTTCCACTCCTCCATAATGACATCACGGAGCTGCTGGATGTTAGACACATGGTGCTTCTCCACCTTCCGCTTGAGGATGCCCCACATGTGCTCAATAGGGTTCAGGTCTGGAGACAGACTTGGCCACTCCATCACCTTCAGCTTCATCATCACATCTTGGCGGTGTGTTTGGGGTCGTTATTATGTTGGAAACCTGCCGTTTGGCCCAGTTTCTGAAGGGAGGGCATCATGTTCTGCTTCAGAATGTCACAGTACATGTTGGAATCCATGTTTCCCTCAATGAACCGCAGCTCCCCAGTACCAGCAGCACTCATGCAGCCCCAGACCATGATGCTACCACCACCATGCTTGACTGTAGGCAAGACACAATTTTCTTGGTACTCCTCACCAGGGTGTCACCACACATGCTGGACACCATCTGAGCCAAACAAGTTTATCTGAGTCTCATCAGACCACAGGACATGGTTCTAGTAATTCATGCTCTTGGACAGGTTGTCTTCAGCTTCAGAAGGGGCTTCACTCTGTGATGACAGCCATGCAAACTGACTTATTGCAGTGTGTGTCGTATGGTCTGAGCACTGACAAGCTGACCTTCCACTTCTGCAACCTCTAAAGCAATGCTGGCAGCACTCATGCATCTGTTTTTTGAAGCAATCTTCTGCACCTGATGCACAGCAATGAGGACCTAACTTCTATGATCGACCCTTGCAAGGTCTGTTCCGAGTGGAACCCGTCTTGGAAAACCTCTGTACGACACTGGCCACTGTACTGTAACTCAGTTTCAGAGTGTTACTGAACTTCTTATAGCCTAGGCTATCTTTGTGGAGAGCAACAGTTCTAATTCTCAAATCCTCCGAGAGTTTTTTGCCATGAGGTGCCATGTTGAACATCCAGTGGACATTATGAGAGAATTGTACTCAAAGCACCAAATTTTAACTACTCTAATACAAGATACACAAATTTGTATGGTCCTGTCAAGCTGACAAAACCATGAACATGATGAATAGGACAGGCTTTGCATGGTTAAACGAAGTATAGCTGTTATCACTTAGGGTGTACTCACTTTTGTTGCCAGCTTTTTTGACAATAATGGCCGTATGTTGAGTTATTTTCAGAGGACGGTAAATCTTCACTGCTATACAAGTTGCACATTGACTACTCTAAAATATATCCAAGTTTCATTTCTATAGTATTGTCCCTTGAGAAGATATACTAAAATGGTTGCTCAAATGTGAGGGGTGTACTCACTTTTGTGAGATACTGTACATGAATATAGACCTACATATAATTATAAAAAATGCATTTTACGGTGAACGCAGTAGGCAGTAGGCTAACGTGACGCGCCATTCCCGCATGTGCGCCCGTGCCCGCTCTCACCTCATGTTCGCAGCTGACTGCAAATGATCATAATTGATGGACAACTATCCCCGGAAAAAGACATCATCAGTCCGGCGCAGAGAAAAGAAAAAGAAAAAAAACCCCGAAAAAAACAAAAAAACAAGATGAGGCCTGTGCATCACTTTAGGGTAACTCACGTTCATAATCCTGTGAAACTTTTTTGGCTGTTAATGTTAATAATGTGTTTTAATGTCGGTAATGTTAATAATTTCACCACCAACAATGCATCTGCTTTAATATTCTAGCTTTCATGACTTAAAATGCATTATATAAAAACAATGAGGCAATAATGATTGGTTAATTAATAATAATCAGGTTTCATTGAATAACACTGTTAAAATACATAATGTAGCCTAATACAAATTAACAATTTATGCACATTACATGTTATTACAAATGCCTGCAAAGGGTGCAAAAGTCCTGATCATTGCTGTTGTTACATTTACAGGACCATCAAATCCTTGTTTAATATTGACCAAACATTTAATTCAATTATCAACTTAATCTTTTATTTTTGGCCACTGTGCTACAGACTCTATAATTTCTTGAACAAAAACATATTGACATAACAACCCTTACAAAAATTAACCATGGTTTTAGTAAAACTGCTTAATTTTCTTTTGTGTGATTTCTGAATGCTTGAGACAATAAAATCAATCTGACAACTGTGTTAATAAAATCATAGCCATAGCTAATTGTAATTTATAAATAATACAGTTTAATTTCTATTTATTTATTTATTTATTTATTTACTTTTATATTTTATTAAAGTTCTATTTAGGTGGGTTTTTTTTACTTCCATAATATTTGAGGGAGGGGGCACAACAATACATTTCTGCTTGGAGCACCTATTTGGCCATCAGTGGCCCTGATATCACTTATCTCAATGCTCTCTCATATAATTAACACCCGCTCTGACACTATAGAGGTGAGTAAATGGTGAATGAAAATGCCCTAAAAATTTCCTTGAAAAAACAACAACAACAAAAACAGTGGACTTAGTATGTGCCGAATTAAATGACATTAAAAGCAAAGCCAGTCACTTTGAGACGAGATTGAACACTGAAGAGAAGAAGATGGGATACTGTAAACAACGGCTCACTGACCTGGAAAGATATTCCCGTTGCTGGAATCTACAATGGCAAGGTGTAGTTGAGAAGGAACGAGAGGATGTGAGAGCTACGTTCTCACATCTCAGGATCTGTGAATCTATGTTCCCTGAGGGAGGTCACAGCCTAGCAGACAAAATCGACATGGTTCACCACACTGGAAGGAGGCTCCAAAATAGTTCACGACCTCGACCCATCTTCACTGGCGAGGAATGGAGTGTGGAAGGCAGCGAGGACATTGGAGTTTCTTCGTACCAACCAACTTCGTTCACTGAGGATCTCATTGCGCCTGATCGGAAAAGAAGACAGATGCTTTGGCCTGCTGTTGAAAAGGCTCTAAAGGAAGGGAAGAGGGCTCACTTTGTGGGAGCCCATGCTTTTATTGATGGGTCTGAAATTTTTTCCACCTTAAGCCTGGTAAACCTGTTTGATTTTTGGAAAAACCAATGGGGCAATGAGGTTTGGATGGCTCATGGTTCAGAGCATTCTGCTGGTGTAATGATAATGAAAAACCAATTTGCTGGTTCGGTCTTACAGAACTATTTTCTTATTTAGGGCCCGAGCACCGATGGTGTGAGGACCCTATTGAATCTGCTCTGTTTATTATTATTATGGGCCCGAGCACCGATGGTGTGAGGACCCTATTGAATCTGCTCTGTTTATTATTATTATTAGGGCCCGAGCACCGATGGTGTGAGGACCCTATTGGAATTGCTCCGTTT
>JAFVLL020028696.1:0-11564 GCA_021397915.2 Tor tambroides | reverse complement strand
CTCAAAACACCCTAGCAATTGCAAAACATAATGTAACGTTCAGAACACCTTAACAATCGCAAAGCAACACAATAAAACACTCAAAACACCCTAGCAACCACAAAGCAATGGAATGTAACACTCAAAACACCCTAGCAACCACAAAGCAATGGAATGTAACACTCAAAACACCCTAGCAACCACAAAGCAATGCAATGTAATGCTCAAAACACCCTAGCAACCACATAGCAATGCAATGTAACACTCAAAACACCCTAGCAATTGCAAGACAACGTAATGTAACATTCAGAACACCCTAGCAATTGCAAAACAATATAATGTAATGCTAAGAACACCCTAACCATCGCAAAGCAACAATAAAACACTCAAAACACCATTACATTGAGCGTTACAATGAAATGCTCAGAACACCCTAACAATCACAAAGCAACACAATAAAACACTCAAAACACCCTAGCAACTGCAAAGCAATGCAATGTAACGCTAAGAACACCCTAGCAACCGCAAAGCAATGCAATGTAACGCTCAAAACACCCTAGCAACCGCAAAGCAGTGCAATGTAACGCTCAGAACACCCTAGCAACCGCAAAGCAATGCAATGTAACCCTCAAAACACCCTAGCAACCACAAAGCAATGCAATGTAATGCTCAGAACACCCTAGCAACCACAAATCAGTTCAATGTAACACTCAAAACACCCTAGCAACCACAAAGCAACACATTGAAATACTCAAAACACCCCAGCAAATTACAAAGCAACAATGAAATCCTCAAAACACCCTAGTAACTGCAAAGCAATGCAATGAAACGCTCAGAACATCTTAGCAACCACATCCTTTGCAACTACCATGGCATTGTGGCGTGCAGAATTAGCATGTTCAAACACTACTCACATTTGCTCTAGAAAATATTCCTAGTTGTTTAGCAGTTGTTGTTTAGATGCTTGACACTTTTCATGGCAGCATGTTCACAGGCACTAAAAATGTATTGAAGTGCTCCATTTTATTAAAAGTTGGAACTGAGGACTAAATGCTGAGCTTTTGAGATTTGCAGAAAGCTAATGCAATCCTAATTGCATGTGTGGCAATTTATGCATGCATTTAGGGCTAAGTACTAGCTGTTGAAGGAAACTTATTTCAATGCCCTAAAATGATGATGCAAATGGTTTTGTTCTCATTCGCTACTAACTGAATTCTTGTCCTTCAAACAGAATACCAGCTCAGAAGATTTTTGTAATCCGTTCGTCTCATAGCTAAATGCATTTCTTTCTGAAAAGACTGAAACAAAACACAGTTCCTGATTTCATACAATCTTTTCACTGAATGCAACTTCAGTGTTTCAATGAAATGTTATAACAAGGTCTTTCATTCAAGAAGATATGCTGCTTCTGTAAAACTCTTTCAAACAGTTGTATGCTAATGTTGTAATTATATTTAGTTCAATCAGTAGCATAGTAGCATTTCATAATTAAATATGGTTATTTAGCATTTTTTATTCAGGTTTGTATACATTTTGTATACATTTTGTCAGTTTAGTCAAGGAGTCAAGATGCAGATGTTATAAATGACAGTTGACATTCCTTCAAATTTACATTATTGTCTTGAAAATACTAACTCTCACTTACAAAGCCCTTCATAACCTTTTCTTCTTATGTATCTGAATTACGTAAACCTGTTTGCAAATGTACTAAATCATGTTGTGATTATTCTATACATACACAATAAATAATGCTGAGTATGCATACCATATACTATAAATAAGTAAGTGTTGTAGTATGATAGTATGCTTTTTTCAGTAAGTAGAGACCAAATGCAATCCACCCAGGCTTTTAGTGCCATCTGCTGGTGGATGTCCAATTCAAAACAGAAAATTTCATTACAGGGTGCAGTGTTATTTCAGTATCATTGAGATACTATTATGCTTTTGTTTTCATAAAATGCAACCAATTTATTAGTTTTGCTAAATATGCATACAGATTTATTTCCGTTTTAATAGTTAAACTAAATGAAAATGAGAAATTTTGCCTTGGCAGCTTGCTCAAATAATAACTTTATTTCTAGCTAATAATAATCATCATATTTATTTTATATAACATGAGTAAATGTCATGGTTTTCATTTTAGGTTTAGTTGACTATAACAGTTTATTGACCCTGAATGGACTCAGACACAGAATGCAACATTATATGTTTATTATCCATCAGGGAGAGACGAAATAATATAAAAGTAATACAAAATGAACCAAAAACAATTCATCTCAAACTTCAAAAACAACCACCTTCAGAAATCACAATTATTGAGCTTCATGTTTGCATGATCGATTGACTGATTTCTAAGTACAGCTTTTCTGAGGAAAACTAACATGTTAAAGTGTTTGCGTTGCATTAAATACAAATTAAGTACAATAAACATAGTAGCTTAGGGAAGAAAATATGGCTAAATTGATAGTAGTACAAAATAATTTAAATGTTTGACCCATATAAGTCAAGAAAAATTACAAAAAAAATAAAGAGAAGTAGATAAAAATGAAAACCTGTAAAATGTACTGGACTGTAGTTCTTGTCTCCAAGTCAACAATACATTCCACTTTAGACGTGACAAAATAATTAACATCTACACACATACAGAGTGCCTTTGTACACATGGCACAAGGTTTGGTTCAATTCACAAATTTACCAAGCACCACACACAACTCACTATACAAAGACAACTATCTGTTTTGTGTTACTCTACTGGCATCTTTCCACTCACTTAACTTTACAGTATGAACAAGGCTTTATCTACTGGTGGGATACATAGGCATGAAGATCAGGGCACAAAAAACATGGCGGGTCTTGGAAAGGACAGTGACCTTAGCTTTTGCTGGTGCGGCTGAAATATAACATTCACGCTTGTTGATGTGATCAGATCATGCATGACAGATGTCAATATTGCTTCTGTCAGTGTTTTCTTATTAGGTGACTGTCAGAAAACAAACAGGTAAAGTTTGATACATCCAGTCCACTAGAGGGCACAAGAGGACTGTGGATGTCAGTTAGGGACGAAACCTCAGCCAAAGCTTTGCACAGGAAGTGCTGTCTTACCAAAGCCCCACAATAGTGTACTAAACATCAGTTTGTGGAACAATTTACGCTCAAAACACCCAAATACACACATTATCGAAACGTCAACAAAAAGATCTTTACAGAAACAAAAAAGCACAGAAAAACTCCCCAAACATACATGAATATTATATCACACATGGCATACTGAAGTTTCACAGTTCTTGAAATGATTGAAAGTATTTTACAAGCCTTGATAGAGACATTGAGATGACATATTACATATACTGTACACTATTATTTTAATCTATTTCATACTTTAATTTCATATAACTATGACCCAGTTCCACAGTCAACCATCTATTCATCACTAACCGGCTCCTCAGACTGTAAATTCAGTTGAATTGGAACAACGATTCTAAATAAATGTTCTACTATATATTACAAATCCACAATTTTCAAGTCCGAAAGAGTTTAAATAATCTCTAAATATCTGTCATTTTGAATTTCACACAGAAATTGCTTGTCGATGCATAATAGAGAAAATATTTTCAGAAAAATCATCAAACATGGACATAACTTTGGGGAAATGCAAAGTACTACAATACATCACTATGAGAGTAATCAATAATTAATATGATACTGTATATATATTGTATTTGAGACTATATTACTTCATAATGTGCTTTACTTGTAGGGTTTAAACCAGTGGGGGATAAATCACCCAGAAGCCATATTTTACAGAAATTACTTAAATTCAGTCTGAGGTTATACGCAAAATAACAGTTACGATTTCTGTGACAACGAGAATGTTAAAATATCAGCCTTCATCACAGATTCAGATCATAACGGATTGAAATATATATAACAAGCCTGTAGCTAAGAGCAGATTAAATATTTACTCTATTTGAGAAATCAACTAATGTACAAACGTACAACATGTACATGTACAAATATTTCGTCCAGTCGATTTCGTTAGCCGAACCTCGGCTACAGTACATCAGCAGTAAAATGAGACGATTAAATCCTGAGGTAAAGAAAACAATGTTAACAAACACAACCGCAATCACTAAAACCTCAACAAGCCTTTAACACAAACGAAAATACATAACAACTAAAACAACGTAAACATATGGCTTTCCTTGTACCTTCACAGAAAAAGAAAACAAACTTTCTTTGAACTTGTACTTGATGTAAAGCGCTCAACACAAACAATGTAATGTTTATAAACTTCCCAGCTAACAAAAAAGTTCTAAGAACGTTTTGCTAACGTTGCCATTGAGTTATGAAAATGTTATTTCAGAAAGTTCTCTGAACGTTCAAAATGTAACAGTTTTTTAAATGTTTAAAAAGTTTTTCTTAGTTACACAAATTTTAACGGAACATTTTGCAAACATTATGTGAATGTGTTCCCTGAACATTCTGAAACAAGTAGTAATATTTAAAAAACGTTAGATGAACGCCCAGCTAAAACGTTTTAGAAGAAAAACGTTCCATGAATGGCGCACGAATAGCATAGCTAACATTTGAGAACATTTTTAAAGACCATATAACTTTGAACAAACATTGGGCGTTACTAGAACGTTTGTTCATAACTTTGAGAGAACATTGCCAAAGTTCTCAGAACGTTCCCTGCTAGCTGGGTTTATACTTTTTCAACTGCGAGGTCAAGTAAATACCAGTCAATGTACTTCCAAAAGCTAATAATTTCTTCTCTTTGTGCATAAAACGTACATTTATTCATAAGATGTGAGAGTAAAGATGTGTTTGCTAAATAGTGGAAATGTGTTCTTGAATACAAACAGCCAAACAAAACAGAACTGGCTTGCAGATACCACACAGACGAATCTGAGAATCTAGTTACTATAGGAACATAGTGAGCTTTGGAATGTTTCCTTAGTGGTGCTCTAGTTCAGCCATGTTTGAAATACGGTAAGTGGAGAAACACGACATAACCGTTAATTAAATCTGCCGTAATACCACATGGCAAGACTGATACTTTCCTATTGAGGGGTTCTAAATACCGAAAGCAACTCTTTAACCTATCACACACTTTTAAAACAGTTTAAGCAAAAGCTTATGTATTGTTGTAGTGGTGGAAATTCGTTTAAATTCAAATTGGTCAGATGAATCTTTCTCGAATCTTTCAACCACTGATTTTATCCCTCTGCAACGCCCTCCAAAATACCCTGTTTCTGTCCCCTCCCCCCATTGTGACTGAAAAGGATCTACATTGGCTCGTCGTAGTTGTAGGTTGGGGCGGCCGAGTACTGCTGACCCTGCACGGCCCCCTGTGCAGCCCCCATAGCTGCCTGCTGTGCTGCCTGCTGGACGTGAGGGTTCTTCCAAGCGCCGGTGGTCCATTCTTCCTGAGCCTTGCTCATGCTGCCCCCGCTGCCACGGTAGAAGTTGTGAACCTGGCACAGAAGAACATTTTATTGCTCAAAAGTTGCCTTTTTATAACTCAGAAGATCACCTGTCCTAACCAAGCAACACGTTGTTTAGTTAGTTTGACTAAATCAGAATATATTTGAATATATTTAATCTACAGATTGCTTTCATTTAAGCATCAGCTTTGCTACAAAATATCTACTTTGCTCAGGAATCCTAAGAAAAACAGACCAAAAATTAGACAATTGTGAGCAATTAGAGGATAAAGCTATATAAAATTAGACACAGGAATATTTAAATTGTGGCCGATACGTGAGTCAGTAATTATTTTCATAGAACCAATAAGCAATAAATGGCAAATATTTGATAGGCCCAATAATAATAGTCTAAAATAATCTAAAAACACTTGTTAAAGACTACTGTTACTAGTGTTTTTTTAAAGATTAAAAATAGTTTCTGATATATAAGCAAATAATTAATTTCATACAACCAATAACTGATAAATGGCAGATATTAAATAAAAAGACTATTCTATAATATTTGTCTAAAATAATAATAAAACCCCCGCTAATGTTTTCAAACTGAGTTTAGACATCACAACATTATAATGCACTGTATGAAAATGGTTATTAATTTCAATTGCTGTTAAAGATTACTGTTACTAAATTATTAGTGTTTTCAAAGATCAAAAATTGTGGCTGATATGTAAGCCAATAACTGTTTTCATAAAACCAATAACCAATAAATGGTAGATATTAAATAAAAAATAAAAGTAATATGATTCTATATTATTTTGTCTAACAAAAAAACACACACTAAAATCAAAGGTTTTGAATTTTTTAAAGCAAATTTAGTTATTGCAACTTTAACTTAATTGTTAACTATTAATGTTACTAAATTGGTTGTGTATTTTTTAATAATTAAATATTGTGGCTGATATGTAAGCCAATAATTATTTTCATAGAACCAATAATCAATAAATTGCAGATATTAATAAGAAAAAAAGGGGAAAAATACTGCTAAAGACTTCTGTTACTAAATATTAGTGTTTAAATAATATTTAATTTATTAAATATTTAATTTATTTAACAATAAATAAACTTTTTTGGTAAATCTGAGCACAGTTCAAGACCCTCTTCAGAAGCTCCAGAGAAAATGTGAGATTACTGAGGATTTCTGTGCAGGAGAAATTAATTACTGTAATTACTGTGTTGGAGAAAAACAATGTTAATCAACAAAAAACAATATTGTAAATATTACGGTATTACACACAGCATAAATTAGTAATTGCTGGAATTTTAGGAAATATCATGAGATGTATACCTTGGTGAGGGCAATGAACGAGAGAACAGCCACAGCAGTGAACATTATGGTTGGAATCAGCATAACAACAGCAGAGCCAATATTAGTGCTGAAAAAAGTGATGGTGGCCAGCCAGCCACTGTAACACAAACACATAAAGAAGACATATTCTCCTCATTAACAAGGTAGTTAGAAAGTAAACTACATGCAAAGCTTGTATAAAATTCAGAATAGAATGTAACATCCTGATATAACCTAAACAGACCATAATATATGTGCGCTAAAAATATTACATGACGCAAGAGAGTACATGAGTCATTTGAGTTTCTATAGAGTAACTCAAACTGGAACTGACCCAGCTTTGCTGTATGCGTCCACACTACTGCTGGGTTGCAAATAACCCAGTTTGGGTTGTTTAGCAAACCACTTCTGGGTTAAATATGGACAAACCCAACCGTGGGTTATTTTGACCTAGCATTTTGACCTATCTATCTATCTATCTATCTATCTATCTCATTTCTTATACACAATAAGCAATTCTTACCATACTCCCCATCCTGGGATTCCAACAGCCTGGATGATACTGATCACCACTTGCGCCATGAAGACAAAAAAGAACGCCATGAAGTTGAAAGAACTGTCTGTTCTGTGAAAGAAAGAGTGAACTGCATTAGGGTTGTGCACAATGACATGATTACAACTCAAAGACTATTTTAAAACATCTCGGATGCCCCATCATTAATTGAACTCACTTGAAGGCCTTGTATATGGGCCTAAACCAGCACACATATGAGCATGGGGTGAACAGTATCAGCCACAGAATGGCCATCCCAAAATTGGTTGCCCCGCCCCCTCCGCACATCCATGCTAGACAGCCAATCAGGTTGACTGCTAGTGTGGCACTATTCACTATGAGTGAAAAAAGAAAGAATTTAATTTAAAAACCTCATTTCATTCCATTAGACTGTATATCTAATTGCATTTATTTCAGAATTTGATGTTGTAGATGAATGCATTTACAAGAAAAAGGGGCAGATACCAAAAACTGTGCACATGTATGACACACACTGACTAAAATCTAACTGCTAAGTAATCTAACGCTAATCTAGAATATGTTTTAGATACTAATACAAATTTACATTTAGCTCCACAAACACTTACTTTCTCAACTCCCAAAGCCATTTCAAAATAGTTCCCAATTTGTGAGCCAACAAAAAAAGGGATTTTGTAAATATTCCACAAATCAAAAGCAAATCTATCGCTTGTGATTCTCATTACAGCATAGTAAACTGGACAACAACACAAGAGTAATATGACACCCCACATTTTTACTTGTGGACTGACAGATCAAAATACAAAACCCGTCTGTACAAGTTTTCCTGTGTCTGATTCTCTCAGTGTTTACAGTGAAAACAAAGGTGACACTGCAATGGCAAATAAAGCCACATGATTGCAATCTACTCAGTGCACACACTACATTAAATAATATGCACTGAGAATAATGCAAAATATATAATATGTGCTGAAATATGAACGTACATATCCATAGGTAATACAGTCGTTTGCACATTGTACGCCGCTGGTCTGGGATCTCGTTGAAGTCTTGGTAAAAACATGGTTTCAGTGGAATGAACCGTGGAAGAGGAGGGAAATTGTTTTCTGTGGGGAAAAACACAAATTAAAACAAAACTAATCAAAATACCATATTTGGACATGTACCATGTGCATTACAGTACCATGTAAATACCACAGTACTTGAATATGTTAACAATTCGGTTTGGTTTAAGAAAGTTGTAAGCTCTCACCTGCCATGGAGATTCTTTTTTCAGATCACCAACGTCAAACTTTAATATTTAAAAACCTGTAAAAACACACATTACAGACACACAACAAATGCACATACTGAATGAAACACTGTAGTGTAGAGAGTGTTCATTATACAACAGGTTATAACCTCTTTAGTATGTTCCAGTGTAAAAGGGAAGCTTATCCTTTGAAATCTATCTAAACTTTGCTAAGTATAACCATACAGCCTGGTAACAATGAAATAACTTGAGTAAACACAACTTAGCACACAAGCTAGATCCCTAGTAAAGCAAATGATTCCTTATTCAGTATTACAAACATGACATCTGTAAACCTTAAGCAGCCTGCAAGACTGGCCATGTTTACATGCACATTATTTTCAGAATGGTTAATATTCTGATAATACAGCAACTTGTTTAGTGCTGTCAAATGATTAATTGCGATTAATCGCATCCAGAATAAAAGTTTTTGTTTACGTAATATATGTGTGTATACTGTGTATATTTATTATGTATATATAAATACACATGCATACATGTATATAAATATAAACATGTAAACACATGTAAATATTTTCAAAATATATACTGAATGTGTTTGTATTTATTATATACATAATAAATATACACAGTACACACACATATATTACGTAAACAAAAACTTTTATTTTGAATGCGATTAATCGCGATTAATCGTTTGACAGCACTAAACTTGTTAGTAATTTAATTACTGATTTAAAAAACTGTATTCGTGTCAATATTCGTGTTGAGGTATATTGCTTTGTGTTTGTAAAAGGTAAAAACCACAAAAAATGATTTTATAAATCCAAAGCTTACAATATTAAAACTATTTCTTAAAGCCCACAGGAAATTCCCAAGTTTGCCTCCAAACTGAAGTCAGATCGACTGAATATAGCTTAATGACTTACGTTTAGAGATTCACATAATATATTAATTCACTGTAAATATTCCAAACAAGATTAATATTCCAAATACTAACAAGTACAAGTACTAGTTCCAAGTACTAACATTTTTAGACAACTTTACAAATGCTGGTTTAATTTGTTCATGGCAGTCACGTTATTTGCATGAGGCTAAAATAAAATAGTAATATGGCTGAGTAATATTTCCGATGATTGCACACAATAACTGTGGATTGTTATTATCATAACCTTTGATTTGATCCTTGAAATGTATAAGCAATACCGGTTAATGAGGCCTGGTAACGGAATCATACATTATTTGACCAACACAGCTGTCAGAACGACACGATTAGAGTTAATAGAATGAAGAACGATTCGAACAATTCGAACATTCGAATCGTTTGGTAGGGATTATTATAAATCGTTTAGCCTATTTGTAGCGAATTTTCACCAACATTTATTCGTAGCGTCTATATTTTTAACCAATTATTTATCATGTAGCGTTTATACGTAGCGATTATTATCAACCGATTATTTGTATCGATTATTATCAGCCATTGCTGGTCGGTTTTTCTCGCTCGGATCTAACGTTAGCCAAACCCGGTTGCAATGTGAAGGGCATGTCGCTGGGGCTGTTCACAGATATGAAACGATAATCTAGTTGCCATAACGTTATAGTCCATTCATCCAAATGGGATGTATCATTATAAAACGCAAGATAAGCCTCGAAAGAGAAAACAAAAGCAAAATAATATTTATCAAAAGCATTTCAGAGCGGTATCGAGGTCGAGCAGAGCGCCCTTCAAGGGAAAAGATGGTGCTGAACGGGAGGTGTTTTATTTAACAGTGCAAGCGAAGATTGCATGCATTTCTGATTGTACCTGCATGTAAGACACAATACATATGTTCTGAGTGCATAAATGTGGAAAAACGCGGGTGAGAAAGTCAAAAGCATCGGTGGAAACCGTTCCCCTTACCTTCTCGCGCGTTCACCCAAGAATACGTTGCCGATGCACGCGTCCACTCGCATCTAATAAACCACTTTCCATTCAGTAATCGATGCACTTGTGATGGGGATGTTTTCCAAATCCGTTATCTTATGAGATGATATTGGGAATATGGGAGTGAAAACAATCACGTCACGGTACTCCTACACACGCACGCGCGTCGATGAGCATCCGTTCCGCGAGCGATGAGCTCGTGTGATGCTGAATAAATCAGGCCTCTAGACTCGCGATACTTCATTCCTTCACTCTCACTAACCTCAGCCGACGCGAGGCCGCTCTCCACGGTCCTGAAGCATGCATATTACAGGGAAAAATGAGATCGATAAAGGAATAAGTACTACCAGTAATTCCTGGGAGGCAGTCATGGAGAAATACTAAGGACATGTCTTCACTCATACACATTCTCTATGGTGACTGAAGAAAAAGAAAGTGAATAGTGGCTAGGTTAGACCTAGAGGGTGGGGTCTTGTGTAGAAACAACTTTCACTCATTAATTACTTGTAAAATTTAAAAAATGAAATTAATAATAATAACATAAAGAAACGGCAATCAACACTTTCAATAAAAATGTTAAAGTAGCCTAAAAACTGAAAAACAAATTTCTTGTAAAAAGTACTGTAATAGCTCTGTATTTACATCCTCGAAAGTTTACAGTGCAATTTTACAGTGAAATTATCACACATACCATATAAATGAGTAACAGACATACATTAGGAGGAAAAAATGAGAATGATGACAAAACGCTGAATGACATATAATTTCCTAGTTCTTAGAAACTAGACTTTTTGCACAGGAATCAAACACAGGAAAATTCTTGCTTAAAAATAGAAGCTTACAGCTTACAGTAATTTGAAGTATATAAATAAAATATCACAGCGCTTACAGTAATTTGTGTATATATAATTTATAAAAAAAATTATACATTTAATACATTTATCACCTTTATTCAAACAGTGTGTTATTGAAACTTTAAGTAATTTGTATGTTTATATGTAAATAAAATAATACAGTACTCACAGTAATTTATGTGGATGTATTATATGATATTACTACATATTATATATTATATTTCTATATATTTAATACATTTATCACTT
>JAFVLL020028695.1:0-78659 GCA_021397915.2 Tor tambroides | reverse complement strand
TGAGCAGTGCCACAGACTGATCGACTCCATGCCACGCCGCATTGCTGCAGTAATTCAGGCAAAAGGAGCCCCAACTAAGTATTGAGTACTGTACACGCTCATACTTTTCGTGTTCATACTTTTCAGTTGGCCAAGATTTCTAAAAATCCTTTCTTTGTATTGGTCTTATTCTAAGTAATATTCTAATTTTCTGAGATACTGAATTTGGGGTTTTCATTAGTTGTCAGTTATAATCATCAAAATTAAAAGAAATAAACACTTGAAATATATCAGTCTGTGTGGAATGAATGTATATATTATACAAGTTTCACTTTTTGAATGGAATTAGTGAAATAAATCAACTTTTTGATGATATTCTAATTATATGACCAGCACCTGTAGTTCTGGAAGAAAAGGATTAGAATTAGGATGCAACATTGTTTCTAACCTTGTCTGCCTTTTCGTAAAGTATCGTTTGCAAAGGAAAAATCAAATTCTGTAACATTATTGTCCATTCTAGTTCATTTTTTTCCTCAATCTGTAACTTCAAGACGAAATTAGTGAAATGAAGGCTCATAATGCGAGGGACATCTGTGTTTGAATTCAAGATTATTGTGTGGATTAAAGGAATAATTCACCCGATAACGAAAATCATTTACTCACCAACATGACGATTCAAACCCATGTGACGTTTCTTTCTCAGTGGAGCACAAAAGGAGATGTTTAGCAGAATGTTTACGCTGCTCTTTTACATACTATAAAAGCACTAAAAACTATGAAGAAGTAGGTCCATGTATCTGTGCGCTATATTTAAGTTGTTATTTGTTGGCAGTTTTACCTTCTTAGCTTGTGAGAACCAATGGCATTTGACATTTTTGAAGTGAAAACTTGATGGTGTTCCACAGAAAGAAAGTCATACAGGTTTAGAACAACGTGAGGGAGTGTAAATGATGATGAATTTTTATTTTTGGGTGAATAATCCCTTTAAAGTTGGTGAATCTTGCACTACTGACCCAATCAGTACTCGCCATGAAGCATCATGGATATACATGTTCATTTTTATGCAACAAATGGTTCAGAATATCTATTATACAGCCTGTATCAAGAATTGCATTTTTGTTTAGTGATTGTGTTTCACAGAGCTGAATTGTTTGGCCTTGCTGATGATGCTGAAATGGCAAAATCCAAGAAGCATCTGAGGTTTGATTGTCTGATGTCGCAACATATGAAAAGCCTCTTTCATTTAGCATTTTCTCATATTTTAGGGTTGAAATGGATCTGCTGAGATATTGTCCTGCAGTTAGATAAAAGTTAGGCATGTTGGCAGGTGCTTTATGGCTGAATATGAGTCCAGATGTGATCTCTGAAGTGTCGTTGGTTCTAATTCTTTGGTTTTCTTGCTTCTCCACCTGTTTGATTTGTCTCTCAGGTATTTCCCGCCCCCGGTCAGACAGTGCTCCGCCCACACCTGTCAATCGGCTCAGTATGCCAACGCCCCCAACGATAACCAACACTACACCCCCTCACAACCGCAGGCACCGCCCCACCGCTGTTGCCAAGACAACCAGCAAAACCTCAACGGTACGACCATAAAAAACAGACGCTCTGCCTTGCCTTTTTCTTTTTAGGGATTTGAGCACGGAGCCCTGAAACCCTATTGTAACTGTTAGAATGGCCAAGGATCAGTGATCTCCACCTAAAACTGATCAGACAGACCAAACCGTAAGTCGTAGAGACTTGAAACTTGGAGGGATGGTAGTACTCACACCGTCTACGACGTTACCAAGGCTTGGCCTGACGGGGACGCTACAGCGATCAAAAGTACGAAACTGCTCATAACTCCTAAATCGTTGTGGAGCTTGGCCACTTGGTGGTGTTATAAGAGGGAAAAAAACATAAAAATGGCTATAACTACGCAACCGTTTGTCCAATCGACATGAAAATTGGTATGCATTGTCTGTGTCCAAAGTGCCACAAGTGTCTATAAGGACATTTGCGCATCTCAAAAAACATGGCTGCCATTGAAGTTTGAGCACCTGTTAGTCAAGGTCAACGGAGGTCGATCGGAACAAAACTTGGTGGGCCTGTTTGACACATGGCCCTAAAGGTCTGTGAGAAATTTGAAAAGAATCGGCCTCTAGGAGGCAATATCGCATTTTTCAAGGGTGTAAACGATTGTACATTGCATGGTTTTTCACACATACACACAATATTCGTATCATATGATAGACCTCCTCATTCCGGACAACTTTGCCTCTAGAACCACTGCTGTCAATCGAATCATTTGTTAAATGATTGAGAAGTTGTAAAAATCTGAGAAGTTAAAAAAAAAACACTGCAGTACAGTTCTCTGGACTCTCTAGGTCAATAATTATCAAAAAAAATGTTGAACTTTACCCTTTGGGTAGCTATAACATGGTTGTTTAGAAAAGGGGTGTGTCCAAATATATCCAAAAGCCTATAAATCCTAAACAAAAACTCAAAATTTTACAAAACTTGGTGCAAACATGTAACAGATGATTCTAAACAAGCATGCAAAGTTTCACAGAGATCGGACCATAGGTGGCGCTGTAACAGTTAAAATGGCTTCAAAAACACTATATTTCTATGGTAAATGACCTCAAATTGCAAAAAAATGTACATATATTCATGCATACACTAGATCTTCATGTAGTACGATCAATCTCCTCGTTCTGAACAACTTTGCCTGTAGGACCACTGCTGTTGATCAAATTGCTCTTTAAATATTTGACATTATTTATTTACAAACTCCTCCAATCCGAGCATAGGTGGTGCTATAACAGTCATAAATGTTAAAAATCATCATATTTCTATGGTAAATTACGTGGATTTGGGAAAAATGCTTTTTTCAATCATTGATTTAGGTGGTTACAGGCTTGCTAAATAATACGTAATGTCTTTTTTCATATGTGCTTAAATGCCCTAAAGCGTTTGAACCCCGATAGTCACTGCTTGCAGTTGTATTTTTGTTTATTGTCCTGTTTCACTCAGAAATGCTTCACATTATTCATTGTTGACTTCTAAAAACCCATGTAATTTACTCTCCACTCCACAGACTGGTCAGACCAAAGTGTCGCACCAGCCGTCTTCCACATCTCCTCTCTCCAGCCCAAACCAGACGAGCTCAGAGCCGCGGCCGCTTCCGGCTCCGACCCGGCCGAAGGTCAACAGTGTGCTGAATCTCTTTGGCCAGTGGCTGTTTGATGCTGCGCTGGTCCACTGTAAACTCCACTCCGGCCTGAGCAGAGACAGCAGCATGACCGGTAAGACCATGATAAGTGTTATAATCAGTACTACAGTCACCCTGTTTTCATTTGTTTTTCATTTCTCTACTTATTTTACTTGTTGAGGGTGTTTTCATTTCCTTTTCTTTCATAAAATATTCCTACCTGCAAGATTGTACAACATTCAGGGTTCGTCTCCAGTGTTGTTACACTAGTGTAGAGGCTGTGAAAAAAATCAATCTGAATTTTGAGATCTTGCAAATCTAGAGAGGTTTAATGTTATGTATTTTAGTATTTGTACATGAACATCCTGACCTGATTTGCCACACATAGAGACATAGAGTTTAATAACAGCAAATTGTATTCTTGTAGCTCAAACAGTGGAGCATGACACAAACAACACCAAGGTCATGTTCAGTGAACACAATATTTTATACAATATTAAGTAAAAATTCACAAACATTTTTGAAAACTGAAAAACATGCACTCTCCATTGATAAATTTGTCAATGGATTTTGAAACTGGTGCAAGCACCCCAAAAAGGAAATTTGCTGAAAATGTGCTTACCTTGAGGTCATCCAAGATGTAGATGAGTTTGTTTCTTCATCAGATTTGGAGAAATGTAGCATTGCATCACTTGCTCACCAATGGATCCTCTGCAGTGAATGGGTGCCGTCAGAATGAGAGTCCAAACAGCTGATAATAACATCACAATAATCCACACCACTCCAGTCCATCAGTTAACATCTGGAGAAGACAAAAGCTGAAACAAATCCATCCTTAAGACCTTTTTAACTTCAAACCGTTGCTTTCAGCTAAAATATGAGTCCATAATCCATAAAAACGCTTCCTCCAGTAAAAAAGTGTTCTGGTCTGAATCAGGAGAGAAATCTGCACAGATCAAGCACCGTTTACAAACCAAAACAGCTCTAAACAAATATGTGGCTGGATTTTAATGTGAGAGACAATAAGAGATAGACTTTATTATATCAATATTACAGATTATAGACTAGTGTTTTAGCCAGAAGCAATGGTTTGAAGTTAAAAACGTGTAAATGATGGATTTGTTTCTTACAAACACGCAGCTTTTGGCTTCACAAGATGTTAACTGATGGACTGGAGTGGTGTGGATTATTGTGATGTTTTTATCAGCTGTTTGGACTCTCGTTCTGACGGCACCCATTCACTGAGACAGTGATGCAATGTTTTCAGCAAATTTTAATTTTTTTGGTGAACTGTTCCTTTAACAGGACATGATAGTTATCAGACAATATCAGTCAATTAATTGAAATTGGTCAGTCAAATTTGTTTTACACTTGTATTTTAAGTGAAAGTAAATTTATGATATGTTAACAGTCAGCTTTCTAACATGGTTAGGTTAGTTTCCACTCGTAGCACCTGGACAGTATTTATGTATCACACTGTTGAGAATGTGTGTCATCAATCTAGTCTTATTTGAAATCATTCTGTGGAGTTGTTAATAGCATTGCGTACATCTTTTCTTCACTTGCATTGTTTCTGTTCAGTTTTCAGTTTTGCATGATGGATAACTGAAACTTTTTATAATGGTCTCCCTGTGTCTTTAAAAGCACAAAAGCAGAACGAAACGTCTGAATAGTTTACTGAACTCTACTACTGCTGTTCTTTGATTTGTTTCCATTTTATCTCTGTTATCTTGCAGCAACATTTTTCCAAATTCTTCTTTCTTATAAATCTTGTAAGTAGGAACACAAGCTTTACCAGTTGCAGTTATTTGGTTCATTTCAGTTTGTTTACTTCAATCTTTTTGGTTTTCTTTTGTTGACACTGTCACTCGTCCATTGTTGCAGTACTTGTTTTCTTGGGGCAAGAGACTTGCGCATAAACTGCTTGAGTTAAAGGTCCGGGGAGTGTTTTGACTGCTGCCCAAATCTCATTGGCTCAACTGCAACAAATATTCAGGATCCTGAGGTGGGCCGATGTTTTCCGAGCGTCACGTGACCCGAGAATGTTTGTTGCGCTTGATCCGTCTCCTTGATTCAACTTACCCGCCATCATTAAAACCAGTTCCTACCATACCATCTCCCGAAGGACCTCTACTAACTGATCTTCTCCAAAGAAACACACCAACCAATCTTATTTTGAGTTTTTGCTCAGCGTTTATTTGACAGCTTTTGTTTTTTCCGTTAGCGTTTGATTCATTTCCTCAGTTTTCATTGGTTCTTTTATGTTTTTGTATGGATATTTCTGCATGTCGTGGTTGTTGGTGCAGTTCGTTTCAGCCATATTGTGCCTTATTGTCTTAATTTAGGATGCTGGACTATAGAAATTGGCCTTTAATCAACGTTTGTCTGACATGAAATCCAACTGACATGCTCTGATAACAGGGAGACTGACCAGGAGATGTCGAACAGCGTGTTCTGTTCTCGCTCACAAACACTGTTGAACTTTATGGCACTGCAATGCAATTTTGCGTGATCCGAACAAGATCATTTCCTCCAAATAAATACAAACATGCTGCTGAAGCAAAAGACCCATTAGATTAGCTCTCGCTTCCTACCGCAAATGAAATTATGCAGATAAAACACACGTAATAAACTCTTGTGGAAGGATACATCTTCTGTTACGTGAATATTTATAGCTACAAATGACGAATAATATGTAATAATGGTTAAACGTAGTGACTTTTTCAGTTTCATAGGTTTCGCTTAGTATTAAAATCAGAAGTTTGGAATAATTAAGTTTTTTAAAATATTTTTAAGCAGCAAATCAGCATATTAGAATGATTTCTGAAAGATCATGTGACACTGAAGACTGGAGTAATGATGCTGAAAATTCAGTTTTAATCACAGAAATAAATTGCATTTTACGATATATTCACATAGAAAACAGCTATTTTAAATTCTAATAATATTTCATAATTTTTGCTGTATTTTTAATAAAATAAATGCAATATTGGTGAGCATAAGAGGCTTAATTATTCCAAAAAAATCGTAATTATTCCAAACTTTTGGCCAGTATTGTAAATATTTGACAAATTAACATTTAATTATTAGAATGTCCAACATTTTTATTTCTCTGAAGGTCATATGCATTTGAAGTTGAGTCGTTTTGATGCATCTACATATTTTGCCTGTGTAATAAAACTTCATGCAATTTATCCAGTAATTATTGCTATTGACCTAAAGATCAAGCTAAAACTGTTTAACACCATGCTTTTGATGGCGTTACAGGTTTTGACCTATGTGAAGTGTATTTTGATGTAGTAAAAATAATAATAATAATAATAATTATTATTATTATTACAATATTTTTTTTAAAGCTAATTAACTTATTTTGTATTATATTAGAAAAATATTATTAAGAATTATTACTGCTATTATTATAATTACATTATTTTATCAAATAATCAACTATAATATTTTGTTATATATTAAAAAATAAAACTAACATTCAATTCAGTTAACTTTTTAAAAGCAATTAACTTTTTCAAATTTTTTAAAAGCAGAAAAATCATGATGTTAATGTTTCTAACATCTTACAGTCACATTTAGCAGATTAGAGCAAATGATTGGGCGTTTTTCACTCCTCTGCCGGTCTGAAGATCTCTTTGTCGGTAATCCCTGTCATGGCCTCCTGCGGTTCGCATGTAAAGTGTCACTGAGTGTTTGCGTTTGTGTCTCTCCTTCCCGTCTCTCTCTCTCTCTCTCTCTCAGCCCTGGCGACTCAAGCTGGAGTTGAACTGAGACGTAAAGGCTCTCAGATGTCCACAGACACCATGGTGTCCAACCCCATGTTCGACGCCAATGAGTTTCCCGATAATTACGAGTCGGGTCGAGCCGAAGCGTGTGGGACGCTGTGCAGGATCTTCTGCAGTAAGAAGACGGGAGAGGACATACTTCCAGTGTACCTGTCCAGGTAATCACCTCCTCAGTCATTACACTACTACTCAACAGTTAGAATATTTTTAATGTTTTTGAAAGAAGTCTCTTTTGCTCACCGAGGCTGGGTTTATTTGAAAGAAATTAATGCTTTTATTCAGCAAGGACACAATAAATTGATCAAAAGTGACATTTATAATGTTATAAAATATTTCAGTAACACTTTACTTAAAGACTTTATATATAATGCATTATAAAAGTAGTTTTAATGCATTAAATACGGCTTGTAATGCCGCTTATAAAGCATTGCATGATCTCGTGAAAAACTATAACCACTGTTATAATACATTATAATAACTAGATATTTATTGTTACACCTTTAGAAAGTGTAATGCATTAAAGCACATGGAAAAACACACCTTCAAATATTATTATGCATTTTAACTTAGTTATTTATGAAAAAATATAATGCATCACAATGTACATTATGAATACCTTTATAATGCATTATACATGAAGAATTGAAGTGTTGTCAGTATTCCTATTTAAAAAACATTCTATTTATCAAAACATCCTGAAAAAATAACAGTTTCCACAAATATATGAAGCAGCACAGCTGTTCAACATTGATAGTAGTAAGAACCATTATTAATAATTGAGCACCAGTGATAATTGATAATAACTGAGCAGCAAATCAGCATATTAGAATGATTTCTGAAGGATCATGTGACACTGAAGACTGGAGTAATGATGCTGAAAATTCAGCTTTGATCACAGAAATAAATTACATTGTAACAGATATTCACATAGAAAACAGTTATTTTAAATTCTAATAATATTTCATAATTTTTACTGTATTTTTAATAAAATAAATGCAATATTGGTGAGCCTAAGAGGCTTAATTATTCCAAACGTTTGGCCAGTATTGTAAAATTTAAATTATAATAATATTTCACAATTTTTTCTGTATTTTTGACTAAATAAACGCAACCTCGGGAAGCATAAGTAATTATTCCAAACTTTTGAGCGCTAGTGTAACCTCCGTTCTGTATCTGATGGTTCTGTCAGGTTCTACATGGTCCTCATCCAGGGTCTTCAGATATCGGACTTCATTTGCAGGCCGGTTTTAGCCAGCATCATCCTCAACTCTTCGGCTCTGTTCTGCTCCGATCTCAAAGGGATCAATGTTGTGGTTCCTTACTTCATATCTGCACTGGAGACCATCCTACCGGATCGGTGAGCAATGCTTTCTGATTTCTGAGAAATCGGATCCAAAATATGTCTACACGCTCAATTTGTAATGCATGTTTATTCTGCGCCAACAGAGAGTTGTCTAAGTTTAAGTCGTATGTGAACCCCACTGAGCTGAGAAGAGCCTCCATCCATATCCTGCTGTCCATGCTTCCTCTTCCTCACCACTTTGGCAACGTCAAATCAGAGGTGAAAAGCTTCAGGGTTTAGCATTTAGTCATTTTCTCCGTAACTTAATTTTCTGAGATGAAAATGCAAATTTAATAGGCTGTGGTTTTCTCATTGCATTTGCAGGTTCTGTTGGAAGGGAAATTCAGCAATGATGACAACTCTCTTCATGACAAGGCGGTCACCTTCCTCTCCCTGAAGCTGCGATTGGTCAATATTTTGATTGGCGCCCTGCAAACAGAGACAGACTCGATCAATACACAGATGATACTAGGTACGGCTGCCTGTTCAATATGTCCATTTACTGAAATGGACATGTTACTGAAATATTGTAAACACAGTTCAGGCTCTAAAACCTGATTGGATGAGCCTTGTTCAAACCCTTGATACTTGATATACACAAACTTGTGACTGAACTCATATATATATAAATGTTCATCAGCCATTAGTTAAGCTAATGAACAGTTTTAACATTTTGTATTATATTCAAAAATTATTATTGCTGTTATTGTTATTTATTATAAAATTATTTTATAAAAGCTAATGGTTTATACTAATATTTCATATTATTATATATTAGAATGTAAAATAATAGTAATAATAATCATATTATGATTGTTGTTGTTGTTACAATATTTTTTAAAAGCTAATTAACCATATTAATATTTTATATTATATTCAAAAAGTATAATTATTATTATTGTTATTTATTATTATTGTTAAATTATTTTATAAAAGTTAATTAACTATATTAATATTTTATATTATTAAATTAGAAACATAAAAATAACAATAATAATAATAATAATCATTATTATTATTATTATTATTGTTATTAATACATTTTTCTAAAAGAGCAATTAAATATATTAAAATGTAATTATATTAATGATTATTCTTACATTATTTTATAAAAGTTAATTATACCAATATTTTATATTATTATTTTAGAATACAAAATGGTAATAATAATCATATTATTATTATTATTATTATTATTATTATTGTTGTTGTTGTTGTTGTTAAAAGCTAATTAATCATATTAACCATATTATGTAATATTTAAAAATAGATTTTTATTGTTATTTTTATTAAATTATTTTAATAGAAGCAATAAGCCATAAAAACCGTATGTAGTGATTTGAGTTGTTGATTTTTTTGCACATTTAATAGTGATAAGTGTCAATAATAATTGCATGCGTGTCTGTTTTTACAGCGGCAATGCTGAATATCGTCCAGGATTCGGCTCTGTTGGAGTCTGTTGGTGCTCAAGCTGAAGTGGTATGATTTTCTATTTATTTATGAACTTGAAATAGATTTGAAGTGTCAGCAAGGTGATATGCAGATGAAGAGCAATCACAGTTCACCAGTTAAAAATGCCATTGTGTCTTTGCTGTGTGTAGGGCAGCGTGGACGGAAGCCATTCTCTGGCCAAGAGCCACAGTCGCAATAACAGCGGCATCAGCAACGCTAGCGCAGGCAGCTCCGAGGCTACGACTCCAGACAGCGAACGCCCCGCACAGGCCCTGCTGAGGGACTACGGTAAGCCCAGAGGGACACTGTGCACAACCGACCAATGCATTAGAGCCGTTTGAACCTCTAACTTTGAGGATTTGCTTTTGTTCCTCTTTTGTGAGTCGCTTTGCATAAAAGCATCTGCTAAATGCATAAATGTAAAAGCTCAATAAGATTTCACCCATTTAATTATTCCTGTAATGCCAAGATTAACCAACAGAGTGACTCACAGATTCTATAAACCATATATTTACCATATCAATTTCTTTTTGTGGAGCACAAGACATTTTGGAGAACATTCACGCTGCTCTTTCCATTCAGTGAAAGCATACAACATCATAAAACCACCTTAAATGTATCATAAATTAGCCAATATGTAAACAATACACATTTTTTTTGTCTAGACCTCTGGGCCTCTTCAGTCAGAACTGACTGAAAAAATTAACATTTTTAATTTTTTGAATTTTAATTTTTTTGCATTTTTAATTTTTTTTAATTTAGCTTAATCTGTGACTTTTGTCGCATTAGATATGTGAACACAAAAAAAATCACAGACATGATTCGGACATGTTAAAGGGTCAAAAATAAAAAAAAAAGTAACACTTAGTACCTTTGAAAAAACTTTGTACATGGAAAAAATAGCTCATAAAATTTTGCATAGTATCATAAAATCTCCAAATTCGAATATATAATCAAAAAGTTTTATTGAGCAAAAATACATTACATTGATTTTTCTGAAAGAAAAAAAAAAGCTTGCATTTTAAGGTTTTGGTCACTTTTGACCATGAAGGTACCAAATGTCACCCAAAAATGAAGAGGCCCAGACGGATAGTTGTGCTTTTCTTTTTAAAGCATTTATAAAGTGCATCCGAGGAATGTGATGTCATGCATGTTTGTAGAAGTAGCATGGTGTTTGTCAAACATGTTGATGGTGCATTTAATGTCAATTTTATTTATGTAGCACCATTAAACACAACCAAAGTTGACCTGTGTGCTGTACAACAAGATAAAGGCACATTACAAAGCAGACTAAAAACAATAAAACAATACAATAACATGACTAAAAATCCAGTGCAATGATGCTCCATCACTGGCACATTTTAAAATGCCTGTCTGCAAGTGAATGTGAATGCATTTTTTTTTTTTAAAGTGTAGCTCACATGGAATGTCTTTAACCAGTTTCTGTTCTGTATAATGAATGCTTCTGTTTATATTCAAAGCATGATGTCAGATGAAGCCTAACGTGGCTTGTTATTATGATTTCTCTGAACTAGATCATCAGTGTCTGTGACTAGCGAGCGATAACATGTTCTTGTGCTCGTCTGTGTTCATGTGTATGGTTCACGGCTGCCGTCACATGGCTGTCTCACGACTGCATCTGTGCCTGGCTTGCGTCTGGTGTGTGTGTGTGTTACTAACCCGCTGTCTGTGGCGTGCTGTGTGTTATATCCCAGCTCTCCACACAGACACGGCGGCCGGGCTGCTGATCCGCAGCATCCACCTGCTCACCCAGAGACTCAACTCTCAGTGGAGACTCGACATGAGCATCTCACTGGCCGCCCTCGAGCTGCTGGCCGGCCTCGCCAAGGTGACAAAATCAGCTTCATATTTATAGTTTATATACGTTTATAGCCAGTGGATCTACAATTGCAATAATTCAAATTTTTAGTGTTTTTGCAAAAAGTCTCTTCTGCTCACCAAGGCTGTATTTATTTAGTGAAAAATACAGTGAAAAATTATTATAGTTTAAAATAACTGTTTTCTATGTGAATATATTTTAAAAATGTAATTTATTGCGGTGATCAAAGCTGTATTTTCAGCATCATTACTCCAGTCTTCAGTGTCACATGATCTTCAGAAATCATTCTAATATCCTGATTTGCTGCTCAAGAAACATTTCTAATTATTATTATATGTTGAGAACCATTCTTCTGCTTCATATTTTTTGGAAATTGTGATACACTGCCATTCGAACGTTTAGGGTCAAGTAAGACTTAAAAGAAAAAAAAAAAAAGAAATTAATACTTTTATTTAGCAAGGATATTATAATCTTACAAAAGATTTCTGTTTCAAATAAATGCTGTTCTTTTCAACTTTCTATTCATCTGTGAATCCTGAAAAATAAAATGTATCTGTTTCCACAAAAATATTGAGCAGCTCAACTGTTTTCAACATTGATAATAATCAGAAATGTTTCTTGAGCAGCAAATCAGCATATTAGAATGATTTCTGAAGGATCATGTGACACTGAAGACTGAAGATTCAGTTTTGATCACAGCAATCAATTACATTTTAACAAATTCACATTGAAAACAGCTATTTTAAATTGTAATACTATTTCACAATTTTACTAAATTTGTTGATCAAATAAATGCAGCCTTGGTGAGCATGAGACTTTTTTCAAAAACATCGAAAAATCATAATTATTCCACAAACTGAGTAAAATGCATGTTTGTTTGTTTGTTTGTTTGTTTTGTCCAGGTGAAGGTGAGCGTGGAGTCGTCGGATCGTAAGCGTGCCGTCAGCTCTGTCTGCAGTTATATCGTGTATCAGTGCAGTCGTCCGGCTCCGCTTCACTCCAGAGATCTGCACTCCATGATCGTCGCTGCTTTCCACTGCTTGTGCGTCTGGCTCACAGAACACCCCGACATGCTCAATGAGAAGGTACGGCCCGTCTGACATCAGCTTCTGCTGTTTTAGAGTCTGTCAATGCTGAAACTTGAGCACCTGCGATTGGCAATGAAGCCAAAAACAAAGCTTGCGATTTGTAATCAATCTTCCACATCAGCAGCCGCTTTACAATGTTTAACTTCTCGTTTATGTCTGCTGCCAAATGTCATTTAGTTCAATGACATATACATTTGCCTAAGGCTGCTTACACATGCAAGATGTACTAATGAATATTGTGAAATATTGTGATGATTTCATACCACTTTTGATTTACCTATTAAGCTTCCGAAATAGAGCAGCAGTGAGATTTTCAAGAAGTCTTTTCTGCTCAGCAAGGCTGCAGTTATTTGATTCAAAATACAGTAAAAATTTTGAAATATTATTACTATTTCAAATAGCTGTTTTCTATGTGAATATCTGTTAAACTGTAATTTATTTCTGTGATCAAATCTGAATTTTCGGCATCATTACTCCAGTCTTCAGTGTCACATGATCTTCAGAAATCATTCTAATATGCTAATTTGCTGCTCAACAAACATTTCTGATTATTATCAATGTTGAAAACAGTTGTGCTGCCAAATAGTTTTGTGGAAACTGTGATGCATTTTATTTTTCAGGATTCACAGATGAATAGAAAGTTCAAAAGATCAGCATTTATTTGAAAAAGAAATCTTTTGTAACATTATAAATGTCTTTACTGTCACTTTTGAGCAATTTAATGCATCCTTGATGAATAAAGTATTTTTTTAAATTTAACAGTAGCTTATTAACATTTATTAACAGTAGCGTACTTTACATATATATATGGGTGCATATATTAAAAATGATAATAATTTGTGGAAAACACACCTTGAATGTTTTAACCAGATTTTTACTGTTTTTTTAACAGTATAATGTGTTTAAATGCATAAATATCAGAATAATTATAAAATTTTTATTAAAAGTCTGAAAAAATAGAGAGATTTTTTGTTGTTGTTGTTTAATTTTATGATCACAGTCTTGTATCATACACGTTTATATTGTGTCTTTAAGGATTGTCTGATCGAGGTGTTGGAAATTGTCGAGCTGGGCATCTCGGGCAGTAAGTCCAAAACCAGCGAACAGGAAGTGAAGTACAAAGGTGACAAAGAGCACAACCCGGCGTCTATGAGGGTCAAAGAAGCTGCAGAGGCCACGTTATCATGGTGAGCATTCGTCATAAACCGCCACTCATTTCTCTCCTGTGATATTTAAAGGATAAGTCCTTTTTATCAGGATAAAAAATTCCTGATAATTTACTCACCCCCATGTCATCCAAGATGTTCATGTCTTTCTTTCTTCAGTCGCAAAGATAATAAGTTTTTTGAGGGAAACATTCCAGGATTTTTCTCCATATAGTGGACGTCAATGGTGGCCAACGATTTGAAGGTCAAAAATGCAGTTTCAGTGCAGCTTCAAAGAGCTCTACATTATCCCAGCTGAGGAATAAGAGTCTTATCTAGCGAAATGATCAGTTATTTTCTGAAAAAAAAAAAAAAAATATATATATATATTAGTGCTGTCAAATGATTAATGCATGCAAGGTCAAAAAACACTTTCCTTGTCTTATAATATGCATTTATTTTTACCTTACTTGCTCAACGATTCATTTTTCCAAACCCCTCCTTTGCGTGACGCTAATCTGCGGGGATTGGTCGATTGGTCTCATTTTCATTTCATCTTGCCTGTAATGCCTGAAAAAGGAGTGTTTGTGAGTGCAGTGCTGCTTTGTGTACAGCATTACCGGGGAAACCGCTATTTTATGCTCCAAAAGCGCCACCTAGTGGCAAAGAATGAATTCGCATTTTCATTCAGACCAATGCTAAAAGACCAACAAGTGGGCGGGCAGTATGCTAATGTTTATGTTGATGTCAAAACTTGTTTCAATGATTCAGAGTCGACTCTTTCTTTTGAGAGACAGTAAATTTATACACGGTGCACTTTCAGATTTATAACTTTGCAGGATGTTTTCATTCACTTAGAGCTGTGTTACACACTGCATGAAAGCTCATTTTCAGAAATCCATAATAGGGGCACTTTATTTGCGATTAATCGCATCCAAAATAAAAGTTTTTGTTTACATAATATATGAATGTGTACTGTGTAAATTTATTATGTGTATATATAAATACACACACATACAGTATATTTATAAAAAAAAATTAAAAAAAAAAGATTTACATGTATATACATTTTATTTATATATATATATAAACAAAAGATATTTTTCTTAAATATATGCATGCATGTGTTTGTATTTATGTATACATTATAAATATACTTAGCACACCCATATATATTATGTAAACAAAAACTTTTATTTTGGATGTGATTAATCGCGATTAATCATTTGACAGCCCTAATATATACACATTTTAACCACAAATGCTCGGCTTGCTGTAGCTCTGCGATGCGCATACGCATCTTCACACATAACGTAATCCTGTTGGAAAACTCCGTCTCATTTTCTCCTCCAACTTTAAAATCATCCGACATTGTTGTTTTACCCTTTTGTAAAAGGCATTTGACTTTTTTTGTATGTTCGCTTTGTAAACACTGGGTCTGTACCTCTGCCTACGTCGCTCCATGATTAAATGGTGTATAAATATACATTTTTTTAAAGAAAATGTCAGAGTGTTTCGCTAGATAAAACCCTTATTCCTTGGCTGGGATCATGTAGAGCTCTTTGAAGCTACATTTTTGACCTTTAAATCATTGGCCACCATTGAAGGCCTCTATATGGAGAAAAATCCTGGAATGTTTTCCTCAAACAACGTAATTACTTTGCGAATGAAGAAAGAAAGATACATTTCTTGGATGATATGGGGGTGAGTAAATTATTAGGAAATTTTTATTCTGGAAGTGACCTTATCCTTTAAGCCTGCCTCTGATTTGTGTCGCTGTGTTTCAGTATAATGCAGGTGTTGGGTGCGTTCCCGTCTCCCAGCGGCCCCGCATCGCCCTGCAGTCTGCTGAATGAAGACACTCTGATCAAATACTCCCGACTCACCTCCACATCCCACAGCAACTTCAGATACTTCGTCCTGGATAACTCCGTCATTCTCGCCATGCTGGAGCAGCCGCTGGGAAACGAGCAGAGTGAGAGCGACACGCTTCACATCTCATTCCTCTGCTACATTTCAACTCTGATTTCTGATTTCTCATCAATGCGTTTGTGTCAGCAGACCCCTGTCCATCAGTCACCATGTTAATCAGAGGCATGTCTGGTCGACACGCGTGGACAATGCAGCTTTTCCATCAGCCTCGAGGCGCAAGAGCCAATCAGAAGGTAAGACGCAAGCTCAACCACCAATCAGAACGTAGATGTGCTTTCTGTAGCCAATCAGAAGCAATTAAAATGGCCTGTGAGAGAATGTGGCTTCTCAGATTCAGTATTTGGGAATGATCTGCATCTTGACAATTCTGCTGATTTGCAAAAAAAAAGGCCTTATGTTACCTAATTTGATGATGCTGAGTTCAAAAATATTAATAAAAACATTTTGTAAAAAATTAATAATAAAAATTTTTTTTTCTTCTTTTTCTTTTTTTTTCTTCTTTTTTTTTTGCTGCTAAATAAAAATGAAGATTTATCAAAATAAAGTAGTCAGCTGTCAGACACAAAGTATTTAAAATGCATAATTTAACCTATAATCTGCAAAGTAGTAGAGAAATCTGTTTAAATACTCAATTTAATGCCAAAAAACAACATAAATACGAATTTAGAAGTAAGCTTTTTCATAAAATCTGTAATTTTCTGTGGCTGTTTGGATGTAAAACACCCACAGATGAAGCAGAAAAGATCAAGCTCATGTTTGCATTTTCTTCTGTCTCCAGCCGTAATTCTAACCTTGAAATCAGGATTAGGCATCAAATAATGTCGTACATGTGAAATGCACTGAGAATTGAACAAA
This sequence comes from Tor tambroides, assembly GCA_021397915.2. NCBI lineage: Eukaryota > Metazoa > Chordata > Actinopteri > Cypriniformes > Cyprinidae > Tor > Tor tambroides. The sequence continues at coordinate 62,042 of JAFVLL020028695.1, read as the reverse complement.
TCGCTGTAATCTGGCTCAGATGAAGACAGGAATCATGTATTTCTGGTGTTTTTCTGCTGATTAAGGAGTAATACTAGACTTCTTCACCTTGCAAATATGCAAAAATGCTATGAAATGCACATATTTTGTGAGAAAGTGTGACAGGCTCGAGCAAAACAGCCACTTTTTAGAATCAGCACCTCAAAATTAGTAAGAAACAGGTACTGCATTTCATTCAGCACATGTGATGAGCAGCGTTATGATTATACTTTGTCTTTGTTATGTCCTACAGCAAGTGTTTGTTCCTGAAAGCCGACCGGCTCCCAAAAATGATGTGGGGATTCGGTTTAACGTCAAGCACAGGCCGTTCCCAGAGGAAGTGGATAAGATTCCGTTTGTGAAAGCCGACCTGAGCATCCCGGATCTCCATGACATTGTGGATAAGGAGGTAAAAAAGCCTCAGAACATTGTGTTCGCTTTAGTATTACACACTTGACATTGCTATCTGGACGGTATCAAGTTTTCACATCATGATCATTGCTGAAGCTTTTATTGAATTAAGTTACGTAAAAAATAAGTGCTGCTATCGTAATAACAATTTAGGAACTTTTGTGTCTTATAGAAGCATTTATGTACATTAAAACAATAAAACAGCACACGATAAAAAATAGTTTCAAACAGATTAAAGTGCAAATAAACAATAATAAAGAATCAGAACATTTTCAACCATTACAAAGATACTTTTAATAGCATGTTTTAGTCCAGATTAAAATGTAAAAAATAAATAAATAAAGATAAAATGTATCAAGTAAACAGATTTAAGTGTAAAGTAACACAAATATATTTAACAATAATAATGAATCAGAACATTTTCAGTTCAGTCATGTTTTAGTCCAAATTGAAAAGTTAAAAATGTTTAAGTATAAACCAGGGTTATAATAGTTAAATGAAACCAAACCTAAAACCATAAAATAAAATAAAATATATGAAAAACTTTTTTCACTTTAGCTAGTTGCCAAGATTTCACATTTTCATTTAGTTTAACTTGATGTACTAAAATAACTAAAGCTAAAACTGAAATAAATATATATGCTGACAATCCTCATCAAGTTACGCTGAGAAATAAATTTTTATTAAATGTTTATAGCTAATGCATCCCTACATGCACTGGTTATTTGTTTTGTCAGGTAAAGTTAAGTGTGGAGTGCATATTTTGCACAATAATTATTAAAAATTATTATAAAAGTATATTTAAACAATATCACACTAAATTTGTGAGTTAAAAATATATGATTATTATTATTTTTACTGGCTATATTATTTTAATTATATTTTTTATTTGTCCTCTCTTCTAGCTACACTTATGATCAGACTATATTCTGATGATCAGACTATAAAGATAAGTGTGTTTGTGTGTGTGTGTGTGTGTCTGTGTGTGTGTGTGTGTGTGTGTGTCTGTGTGTGTGTGTGTCTGTGTGTGTGTGTGTGTGTGTGTGTGTGTGTGTGTGTGTGTGTGTATGTTCTCTCAGGAGCCTGGAAACAGTCGACTGCCTCCTCACCTCATCGCTCTGGACTCATCTGTGCCGGGCTTTTTCGATGACGTTGGCTACCTGGACCTGTTACCGTCCCGGCCGTGTGACACCGTGTTTATCTTCTACATGAAAGCTGGACAGAAGAGCAGCCAAGAGGTGAAACCTTGCTGTGAAAGTGCACTAGTTAATATAGCAGGAACGCAGCTGATGTCACAGGTGTGCATAAATCAGCTTTAATAATAATGAGCTTGTGTGTGCAGATCTTGAGGAACGTGGAGTCGTCTGCAAACGTACAGCCTCACTTCCTGGAGCTGCTGTTGTCTCTGGGATGGCCGGTGGAGGTCGGTCAGCATCCGGGATGGACAGGGAGTGTGTTCACCAGCTGGACCATCAACACATCCAACGGCGCTGAGACACCAGGTACACACACACACACACACACACACACGCATGCATGCACGCATACACACACACACACACACACGTTTCCTATCTGAAAGAAGGATAGATGATTAATTTTTTGTATACATTTTTTGTTAATTTAGTATTATTTATGTACTATTATAATATTTATTAAAATTTTGAATTTGCTTTTATTTTTAGTTTTTTCCATTTTAATTATTAGTAATTTTGATATATGCTTTTGAAATTTGTATTTGTATTTGTTTTTGGGTTTTTTATATATATATTTCTATTTAAATTTAATTCAGTTTTAATTTTAGTAATTTTAGTACTTCAACTTACGTATTTCCTTTAGTCACCAAGGCAGTATTTGTAACGAGGATATATGGTGCACTTTTGTTTTGTTTATTTCAGTGTTAATATAGTATTATTCATAATACTATTATCATATTAATTAATATTTTGAATTCACTTTTATTTTTATATTTTCAAAAAAAAATTTAAAGTAATTTTGTGCATTTTTATGTTTTATGTTTTTCTTAAACTTTAATTCAGTTTTATTTTTAGTAATATTGGTACTTAAATTTCTTTTATTTCATTTAGTCACGAAGGCAGCATTTCTAATTAGGTATATACGGTACGCTTCTATTTTGTTTATTTCAGTGTTTATTATTTATATTATATACCATTGTTTATATTTATTAATAATTTATTATATTTTTAATAAATATTTTAATTTTATATTTTCAGTTTTAATTTTAAATGTATTAATTTTTACGGGTTTTTTTATTATTATTGTCTATATTTTTATTTAGCTTTAATTTATTTTTATTTTAGTTTTAGTAATTTTAGTACTTCAATTTAAACTTATTTTGTTAGTCACCAAGACAGGATTTCTAATTTTAATTAAAAAAAATGTTTTTCTAATATTTATATTTTGTTTCAGTTTTATTAGAATAAAAAATTACATTTTAATAGTTTTAGTTATTAAAAAATCTCTGGTTTATTTTAGGTAGAGCACTTGTCACATGGTCTAATTTAGCAGATTAGCACAGTTTTGTCATGTTAACAGTAAAATGACATGAAAACATTTGCCCATTTTTATAAATGTATAATCGTTACAAAATACATAATTTACAACAAACATAAGTCAGCATGATTATCTGAAGACATACGTTTGACATGTTTTTGATCATGTCTTCTGATGATCAGACTATAAAGATGAAAGTGTTTGTGTGTGTGTGTGTGTGTGTGTGCAGATGATTCGGTGACTCTGGGTGACACTGGCGGCGGTGTGTTTAACGGAGAGAAGCAGGTGCTATATTACGCAGACGCTCTGACAGAAATCGCCTTTGTGGTGCCGTCCCTCAGCGACTCGTCCGGTAAAACACTCTATCTGTTCAGTTTCTGCATGCTGTATTAAAACACTTTCAGGTTTTATTAAATTTGTGGCTGAACAGAAACATGAATTTGAAGCAGCAAGCATCTTTTCTAACACTCTGCAGAGGGCTATTAATGGAGTATTGATTTTTCCATTAGTTGAACACATTTAATGAATTCATATTGATTTATTTAATATGACAAATGTTCATTTCACTCCTGCCGTAGCCGAGTCATCAGAGCACAGCTTCCCGACGGCAGACTCGGACTCTCAGATGGAGCTGTTACCCAGTTTACTGAAGCAGCCCAACCTCACGCTGGAGCTCTTCCCCAACCACTCCGACAACATGGGACCCGCACAACGAGTAACTCCCCTCGCTCTCAGATCACTGCAGTCCTGAGGCAGTTTAACCTGGCCAGTGTATTGGTCTGTCACTAATTACATCTGTCAGCAAAACACATCTTTTCCCATTGCAACTATTTGCCTCAGTGTTACACATTTGTCCTTAACTGCTATTCTCATACATGCATATATACACATACTGCATATACATACATAGAGAGAGAGAGAGTATAGAGTTATATATAGTTTGGAATTAAAAGATCTTAATTATATTTTAAGAAAGAAGTCTCTTCTGCTCACCAAGAGTGCATTTATTTGATGAAAAATACAGTAAAAAAAAGTGAAATATTATTACAATTTAAAATTGCTGTGTTCTATGTGAATTTGTTAAAATATAATTTATTTCTGTGATCAAAGCTGAATTTTCAGCATCATTACTCCAGTCTTCAGTGTCACATGATCTTCAGAAATCATTCTAATATGCTGATTTGCTGCTCAAGAAACATTTCTGATTATTATCAATGTTGAAAACAGTTGTGCTGCTCAATATTTTTGTGGAAACCGTGATACATTTTATTTTTCAGGATTCACAGATGAATAGAAAGTTCAAAAGAACAGCATTTATTTGACATGGATATCTTTTGTAACATTATAAACGGTTTTACTGTCACTTTTGGTCAATTTAATGCAACCTTAATGAATAAAAATATAGTAATAGTTTTGAAGTTTTTTTTTTTTTTTTTTAATTTAAATTTTTATTTTTCTGTCCCCAAACTTTTGAATGCTAGTGTATCCACAATAATATTGGGCAACACAGCTGTTTTCAACATTGATAATAATCAGAAATGTTTCTTGAGCAGCAAATCAGCATATTAGAATGATTTCTGAAGATCATGTGACACTGAAGACTGGAGTAATGATGCTGAAAATACAGCTTTGATCACAGAAATAAATTATAATTTAACAGATATTCACATAGAAAACAGCTATTTTAGATTGCAATAATATTTCACAGTTTTTACTGTATATTTGATCAAACCAATGCATCCTTGGTGAGCAGAAGAGACTTATTCCAAGCGTTTGACAGGTAGTGTATAATGTTTATTTCTTGCGCTCAGTCCCCGACAGTGAAAAGCAGAAAGATGCCGCCCGGCAGGACGATACCGCCGTTAGGACCGGACACCAAAGTGCTGGTCGTGTGGGTTGAGCGGTACGATGACATAGGTAACATGTTTTCCACTTACATAAAATTCCTTGATTTTTGAGCTGTTTTAAAGTAAATCCTACATTAAATTTGCCCTGTTTCTCTCAGAGAACTTTCCCGTGTCGGAGTTACTGGTGGAGACGAGCACCGGCGTGGAGACGGCCGTCAATAGCAGCGCTTCCAGGTAACACACAGTTTGAAAGACTGATTCCAGTCCCTGAATTGATCTCCTTCACCGTCACACTAGGGGAGTGCGATATTGACAAAAAAATAATATCTTAATATTTTGTGGGATTTTATTGATAGCGATAATTAGACGATATTTTACTGAGTGTGTTATTGTGCTGGTATCTTAAGGACTTCTGTAGACAGCAGACTCCTAAAGTTTTTGATATTCTTTATATTCTCTGTGGTGGTCAGTTCACACTGATTAGAAATTCATATTTTCCAATAAGTTTAAATTGATTTTTACCTTTTAATGGGCGTTTTTTACCTTTATAAAGCTATTTTTTTTTCTGAAAGTGTCCATTATGAGTCAAATTCTTGCATTTAATAAGTGAATTAGAATAATAAGACATTTATGTTGTTACCAAGCAAATGAAATCAGTGTCAATAAAATTCATCTTTGCAATGCAGAGGAAACACAGAAGCTGCGTCTGAAGTGGCATTTAGATGCATATTCACACTGTTTAATGCAAGACATGATTGCCTTTTAACCTGCAATTACAAATTACATATTAAACATAAAAGTTGAATACTGATATTTGAAATTATTTAAATAATAAGAGATACTTTAAATGTGAAATTCAAACCGCCAGTAGGTGGCAGCAAGTCACTGTTAATAAGTGAGTCATTGCGATTGAACCGAATCATTTAAACGGTTGATTCATTCAGGAACAAATCACCGTCATGTCGCTCAGAGACGCAAAACAGTGCTGTAGCTGTGTTTGGAATTATTTTTGTTGTTGAAATAGCGCAATATGGTGTCTGAAATGTAAGTCTCTTGTTTATTGAACTGTTGTAAAAAATCAATACCACATTTATAATCATGGTAATTTTTGAAGAAAAACGGCGCTCTTTGTGTGAAATTGATTAGCTAGGCTATATGAAGTGGTCTAAATATATACATTTTCTGTCCCCATGTCTTGAATTTGTGATTATTCTAAATGTATTTTAATAGACTGGATCATGCAGAGAAAGAACGCTCTCTAAATGCAGACTCGCACTAGTCTAGACTTCATGTAGGACTAATATATGGGTGTTTTGAATGGATTTTGCAAAATACTCGATAATGTCAAATCGCACATCGTTAAAACAGCAATTACGACATCATCGCAGACGATATATATCACACACCTCTACGTCACACATGTTCTCTCTCAGGTCCAGCTCCTCAGAGAAGGACGTTCCCATAATATTCATCCATCCGCTGAAGACCGGCCTGTTTCGGATCAAACTGCACGGTGCTATGGGCAAATTCAACATGGTCATTCCTCTGGTGGACAACATGGTGGTCAGCAGGAGATCACTGGGTATGTGTGTGTGTATGTCCTGTGGTTATAAATGAAGTCTGCAGTGATGAATTTGTCATTCTCTCACCCTCTCCAGGATTCCTGGTGCGACAGACTGTAATAAACGCGTGTCGGAGGAAACGTCTCGAGAGCGACTCTTACAGCCCCCCACACGTGCGGCGGAAACAGAAAATCGCTGAAATCGTGAACCGTTACCGTAACAAACAGCTAGAGCCTGAGTTTTACACCTCGCTCTTCCTGGAGGTCGGTGAGACGAGCCTCAACCCGTAAAGGAACACACAGACCAACGCAAACCAAGGTGGATTTCATCTGCACTCGACTCGGTATTTTTGGATAAATAATGTTTTTTTTTTATGTTGATTTGGCCAAATACTTGCTCAACTTGCCCACCTGACAGGATGATTATCAGCCTGTATCTGAAAAAGGAGTCTTTATGTCTCCTATGAATCTCACAAAAGCCTGTCAAAGTTACATTTCACCCCACTATATATATATATATATATATATATATATATTTTTTTTTTTTTTTTTTTTTTATTGCATAAAGAAAATAAAGCCTGTTTTTATTTTATTATTGGTGACATTATTTTCATTGCATTTCAGCACATTTCCTCCCCAAATTGTCAATGCATGCATTTTTCTTTATAATAAATAATTACAAAATTAATAAATAATAATAATAATAATTTATAAAGAATAATTTTCATTATCCTCAAATGTGATTTTCATTACTGTAATACCATAAAAATACTGTAGTGCATTTTTAATTTAAATTGGAGTAATTAATAGGCAGTACAACGTGTACCACCATGATGTATAAATACTTAAAAATTGAATAAATACATGATTATTTTTTGCCTTGCATTGCATTTATGAGAATGTCAATTAATATCAATCTTAAACAGGCTTTATTTTCTAATTTTATTTCTTGTGATTTTTGGTGTGAAATCTGACTGGTTGACCGGTTTGGCGAGACTCACCCTGTTACTGTACTTCACAATGAATGAGATTTTACTTCATCATGTTTATTATTTGAAGGAACATCCTCACGTGAAGAAATTTCCTCTAAAGCACTATGAAAACCAACACTAAGCTCCAGCAGCCAATGATCTGATGCCAGTCGCTTCTTCCTCTTCCTCTTCCTCTTCAGGTCATGCGTATCACTCTTCATCACTTAGTTCAGTCCGCTCACCTCAGCGCTGCTTCTTCTTTCTTTCTGAACGTTGTTTGCGTCTGCAGGTGATGAGGAACGACTGAGATATGTTCATTCACGTCTCATGTTTGCATTTTGGTGGTTTAAACTGCTAACGTAATAATGCATTTCAGTCGAAAGACATAAGGGCTTATCATTTATTTCTGTTCTTTAATTGAGTGTTTCTGACACGCTCTCATCGGCCACATTTCGTTTCTTCAGCATTTCCATCATCAGCTCAAACTGAATTCACCTTTGTGACTCTAGCACTACAGGAATAGCCGATGTAAAATATTCCCGTTTCCATCATCGTTCAGGATGGCCTGTGTTTATTTATTTCAGTTTTGCGTTATAAAATGCCTTTGAATGCAGACGTCACCCAAACACACAGCCAGTTTTGATGACCGGTTATTGCTAATAATAATTCTGGAAGAGATTCACATGTCACGTCCCATTTTTGTGGTCAGAAGGTCCCTGTTAACGCTGCGTTTCTTTTGTAAGAACAAACTAAAGGCCGGTTGCTCGGAGGCGTCTCTTTTTCCGTGTGTAAATATTGACGGCATGGACTTTGTATAAAGTTTGACTTTCTTTGTAAATATACGCGGGTGTGAAGTTCTGCTCACTCATCTTATATACTATTGATTAGGGACGGCACAACAGATGAACGCTTGTTTGTATTTATGCCATCATATATGTGTCCAAACGAAACATTGGATATTGAATGTAACACATGTAATGAAATAAAGGTTTTAATGAAATTCTTATCAGAGAACGGCTGTGAATGCTTTGCTGTGAGCGTGTTATTATTCAGTTTTTCTCCTGGACAAAAGTTGCGACGGCAGCTCTCATTAATCATGCTGTTATCTTATGCAGCTCTTTATGGAGATAAAACGCAATTATTAACCAGCATTCATCTTACACGCTGGTTACCATGAATAGGAAACAAAATAGAGCTTGAAAATGAAGTTAAACTTTTGTTCTTATTCAACAAAAGGTCAGTGAATGAAGCAGCTTAACATGCAGAAAATACTGATCATCCTCTTCAGTAGATTCAAATACTGTACATATGTTTCACTGTACATGATATATTTAATTTTATATGAGGTTTGTGGTTATTAATATGAATTATTGCAACCCTGATTAAAAAAAATATAAACTCTGATTTATGTAGGGTTATTTGGTAATAATTTGTGTAAAACTTGAGATTATTTACTTTTCATGCCATTATTCAGACATTTGATGTGTTTAAAATTAGCTCATTTTATGCTGGTAATTCATAGTTCATCCAAAACACCTATGTTAAATGTGACCCTGGACCACAAAACCAGTCATAAGTGTCAATTTTTTGAAAGTCATCTGAAAGCTGGATAAATAAGCTTTCCATTGGTGTTATTATAGGACAATATTTGTCTGAGATGCAGCTATTTGAAAATCTGGAAGCTGAGGGTGCAAAAAAAAAAAAAAAAAAAATAGAGAAAATCTCCTTTAATGAAGTTCTTAGCAATGCATATTACTAATCAAAAATTACGTTTTGATATATTTACAGTAGGAAATTTACAAAATATCTTCATGGAACATGATCTTAATGTCCTATAGATTTTTGGCATAAAAGAAACCCATGCAATGTATTTTTGGCTATTGCTCCAAATATACCCCAGCGACTTAAGACTGGTTTTGTGCTCCAGGGTCACATACAGTGGGTACGGAAAGTATTCAGACCCCCTTAAATTTTTTCAATTTTTTTATGTTGCAGCCTGATACTGCAATTGTTTAAATTCATTTTTTTTCTCATTAATCTATACTCTGTACCTCATAAGGACAAAGTGAAAACAGAATTTTAGAAATGTCTGTAAATTTATTAAAAAGAAAAAAACTGACATTTCAAATTTACCTAAGTATTCAGACCTTTTGCAACAACACTTGAAATTTAGCTCAGGTGCCTCCCATTTCTCTTGATCACTGCTGAGATGTTTCTACACCTTGATTGGAGTCCACCTGTGGTAAAATAAATTGATTGGACATGATTTGGAAAGGCACACACCTCTTTATAAAAGGCCTCACAGCTGTCAATGCATATCAGAGTGAAAACCAAGCCATTAGGTCAAAGGAACTGCCTGCAGAGCTCAGAGACAGGATTGTATCGAGGCACAGATCTGGGGGAGGCTACAAAAAATTTCTGCTTCACTGAATGTTCCCAAGAGCAAAGTGGCTTCCATAATTCTCAAATGGAAGAAGTTTGGCACAACTAGGACTCTTCCTAGAGCTGGTCACCTAGCCAAACTGAGCAATTGATGGAGAAGGGCCTTGTCTAGACTGGTGACCAAGAAGCTGATGGTCACTCTAGTTGAGCTCCATGATCATATATGCAGATGAGAGAAACCTACAGAAGGACAAACATCACTGCAACACTCCACTGATCTGGGCTTTATGTCAGTGTGGCCAAACTCAATCTTCTCCTCAGAGAAGACACATGAAAACACACTTGGAATTTGCAGAAAAGCACCTAAAGGACCCTCAGACTCTGAGAAACAAGATTCTCTGGTTTGATGAACCTCAATTCTACGCATCATGTTTGAAGGAAACCAGCTCTGCTCTTCACCTGCAGAGGACCATCCCAAAAATAAAGTGTGCTGGTAGCGCCTCATGCTGTGGGGCTGTTTTTCAGCAGCAGGGACTGAGGGACTCGTCAGAGTAGAAGAAAAGCTCAGTAAACCAAAATATTGAGAGAGCCTTCATGAAAATCCAGTCCAGAGCATTCAGAACCTCAGACCAGGCTGAAGGTTCACCTTCCAACAGGACAATGACCCTAAGCACACAGCCAAGGCAACACAGGAGTGGCTTAGGGACAACTCTGTGAATGTCCTAGAGTGGCCCAGCCAGAGCCCTGACTTGAACCCTATCGAACATCTCTGGAGAGACCTGAAAATGGCTGTCCACTGACGGTCCCCATCCATCCTGACCGAGCTTGAGAGGATTTGCAAAGAAGAATGGCAGAAAATACCCCAATCCAGGTGTGCAAAGCTTGTTGCATCATACCCAAAAAGACTTGAGGCTGTAATTGCTGCCAAAGGTGCTTCAACTAAGTACTGAGTAAAGGGTCTGAATACTTATGTAAATGTGATATTTCAGTTTTTCTTTTAATAAATTTACAGACATTATTAAAATTCTGTTTCACTTTGTCATTAGCAATTACGGCATGTAGATTAATGAGAAAAAAAATGAATTTAAACAATTGTAGTATCAGGCTGCAACATAAAAAAATTGAAAAAATTTAAGGGGGTCTGAATACTTTCCGTACCCACTGTATATATAGAGAGAGAGAGTTATATTTTTATTTTATTTTTATTTTTTTTAAGTAAAAAGTATGAGGGCATGAATTTGTGCCTAATTTATAGAGCATGCATGCATGTATTTATCACTGCATGTTAATGTGTTGTAGATGAAGTAACTCAGAGCTCTGTAGATTTATTGGAGGTTTTCTGCACTATATACAGTCAGTACAGTGTTAATGAAAGTGTAGTGAAGTATTAAAGAGCTGCTGTTCACTGAAAAGGGGTCACAGGTGCCGCAGTCAGGTGCGTGATGCATCATCTCTATTCACTGTGTGCTGCAGAAACTGTGTCGAGATTCACCACTGATATTAATAACAGAATGCAGAGTGTCACTGTCATGCAAAATAACTTTAAAAATAGTTTTAATGTCTCCCATCTTGACCACTTTCTAATGGGTTTTATAAAATGAATAATGAATTCAACCTGAACTTTGTAATTAATTTAGATGTCAATTATCAGTTGCATATAATTTAAACTAGAAATCGTGTTTTTACTATGCAGGTTGTTGCTGAACCCAAGCAAATGATATATGAACAAACCCCTCTGTAAAACCCTTTCATAATATAGATAGAAATGAAAATGTAAGGGTTTTTTGTTGTTGTTTTTGTTTTTTGTAAAAGCTGCTGAAATGCAGGAGAAAAAACTCCTTTTAAAGGCATGTGTTGTAACTGAAATCTACAGCCACAAAAGGATGAAGTATAATAAAAGATATTTAAATGTGTATTTTGGATATTTTCTTGCCACTAGTCTGAAATACGACGTTATGGAAGCAAACCAGACCAAAACCTCAAAATTCACCAGTGCATGAAAACACAATGATTTTGCCTGAAGTGTCATGCTTTAATAAATGTGTGCAAATGTTTTCAGCTGCAGCATTCGAACTAAAATATCTTAAAGATTTGGCAAGTTGCATGAAGCATTTCTGTTTTGGAGGCGACAGTAAGACAGAATGGACTCTCCAAATCCAGCTGGAGCTCCAGCAGAGCCTGAGGAACGGTGGTGCAGTGAATTTGCTTTCACCAGCCTAGGAAGGAGAAATAGTGTAGTGATGGGTACTCGTGTCATTAACTAGTAAATGAATACCATAAATGAAATAAAGTGCATAAGATGCATAAAATGCATGTGGTTCAGTTGGGTGTTGCTATGTCAGAGTTGCATTATCTTATGGAAACATAAACTGTTGCTACTCTGTAACAAATAAGGTGAAGAACCTTATTATGCATCGAACAAATATGTGAAAGATTATTTGTTGTCAAGTGTAATCAGCTATATAATTAGAAAAATCATATACTGACCAAAAGGTCCTAAGATCTGGAACACGCAGGCAGAAAGTACCTTGGTTTGCTGTCACGGAGAATGCTTATTTCTTTTTATATGTAGTTTGCATCAGTTTTATGGCTTGAAAACCTAGTTATGATTGGATTTGGATGGATCTGTGTGATCTCTCTTTGCTGCGTCTGGAGATTCTAAGGAACTTTTATGGTGGTCACAGGCCAACCCTTAGGAGTCAGTCTGTTGGTGAAGGGCAGAAACAGCCTTTTGACCAATGAGAAGTCCTGTCCTTCCCGGGCTTTGTGCCAAAGCTCTTCTTCTTGCCCTCTAAGAGGTGTCTGGCTGTTGTCCTGGCGTCTTTATCTGATGGCGTTGGACAGTTTGCTTATGTTAGTCCACCAAGATCTAATCAAAATGCAGCAAACCTTTGTCCACTATTGTGGTCAGAGAATGTGCTGTCCACTACAGCGGTGTCGCAGTGTGAGGAAGAATGGGACGGTAGTGTTCTTTCTTCATCAATGAGGAATAATGAGAACTATCAGAGCAGAGCTGCAGAGTTTGTGATTATAACACGGTCGTTCTAGATTGCTAGAGTTGATATTTTGGCTAAAAGAGGAATAAATAGTATGCAGAAGAATCTCTAACTCACTAGCAGTCATAATGAAACACACTGTTATAGATGCTGCTGTTGGGTTTTATATGATCAGTCTTTTTTACTCATCTTTTACAAATGTCCAGTCTAATTAAATGCTTTGAAAGTATGATAACATTGCAATATTTTGCAGTCTCTAAACTATCAAAAATATTGTTTTATTGTTATGATTTCATATGCCCGTTGGCTGTTAAATTAGAATCAGTGCACTTCACTCTTAGTAAAACTAGTATGTTTTAACAAGGATTAAAAAGCATGTTGAATTACAAATGCACAATACCTTTTTTTGTAGTGACAATATTACTTATGCTATATATGTGCATATGCAAATTAGCATATGCAAAAATTTCACATTTTTGCATTGTCACAGTATTTCCTTGTTTTTGTTTATTTTAAAAAGCATATTAAAATTTTATACATTTTATTTCTTTTATTTTTAAGACAAGACACCCCAGGTGAATAGGGTAATAAATAAATAAAACAACTAATTGATATCACCATATTTTCCCAGCTGATTTACTTCATTAAGAATTGCAGATTTTTTTCATTTTCAAAAATGACACGTTTAAATATGCAAACATGTCATTATGTAATTAAATATGCACTCATTTGCATACATTTCAGGATGATTGTTGACCTTTTAGAATTGAAGGTTCTCTTTATCATTTCATAAATCAGAAAATACTGTCAACAGACAGAAGAAAAATGCATTTTCACCATGTTTTAGGGGAAAATACTGTTCTATGAATCAGTGTAAATGATATGTGAACAAACCCCTCTGTAAAAACCCTTCAAAATATAGCTAGAAAGAAATCTGTTAAGTTTGGTGTAAGTGAAGCTGAAGAGGAGAAAATACATCTTCATCTACAGACACAAATAGATAGGTGCAATAAAAAAATAATTAAATGTATATTTTAGATGAAACTGATGGTTTCTATGTCACCAAACGTGAGGGAAACTGAATCCTGACTGACTGAGGCTCTCTCTCTCTCTCTCTCTCTCTCTCTCACACACACACACACTTGTTTCACTATCCTTGTGGGGACTCTCATAGGTGTAATGGTTTTTCTGCTGTACAAACCGTATTTTCTATCACCCTACACCAACCCATACCCAAACCACCCCTACAGGAAACTTCAGATGCATTTCCAAAATCTCATTCTGTGGTGATTTATAATATTTACCCGTAAGACCCAATTTAGGTCCCCACCACACAAGCCTCATAATGTGTGTATTCAGGTTTAAGTCCCCACTGGGATATAAAAAACACACACACACACACACAGGATGAGGTAGTGAATCAGACCACCACTCAAACAGCACTGGATTGATGGGACGATCTCCTTGATCCATCCGGATTAAAACTGTCTTGTAATATCAAAACACACGCCATACACACACACACACACACACGCCATCATAGATTTAACTCCATACAAAGCATCTGGACATACCTAATAAATGTCTTTTAATCAGAAAACTTCATTGCAAATGTCATCTGCAAATAAATGATGCTGGAGCTTTTCTTCATATTTTTATTAATATTTTGTTTATTTTTAGTGGACATATGACATATCAGTTCCCCCAGCTTAAGGGAAGTAAGTGAATTTTTGCTTAAATCAAGAAAAAGTATATGCCAAAAAATAGTAATAATAATAATAATTTTAAGGGAGAAACTAACTTTTTTTTCTCACCCCATTGGCAGATTTTATTTTATTTGTTTATTTGTGACCCTGGAGCACAAAAGCAGTCTTAAGTCGCTGGGGTATATTTGTAGCAATAGCCAAAATTTCTTACCGTAAATATATCAAAACTTCATTTTTGATTAGTAATATGCATTGCTAAGAACTTCATTTGAACAACTTTAAAGGAGATTTTCTCAATATTTTGATTTTTTTGCACCCTCAGATTCCAGATTTTCAAATAGTTGTATCTCAGCCAAATATTGTCCTATCCTAACAAACCATACATCAATGGAAAGATTATTTATTCAGCTTTCAAAAAAATTGACACTTAAGACTGGTTTTGTGCTCCAGGGTTACATTTATTTATTTATTTGATACATTTTTCAGAATACAAGACAAGACAAAAATACTGAGAAATCATTTTTTCCCATGTTTACAATATACAGTGACAAATAAATATAGTTTACCTTAATATATATAAAATAATGACTTGAGAAATATTTGCTTTTACATTTATGCATTTGGCAGATGCTTTCAAACAAACTGACACTGCACATGGCATCAGTTCATTTCTGTGTTTGTGTCCCATGTAAGCGTGCCGTATCTGATGCCGTGAGCTCTGTTCTGGACAGCAGAAGGTTTCGTGGCCCCGTGAGGTTCTGGCTCTCGTCCGGTCGAGGGTTCCTGTGGTCCAGTGCCAAGCGTCCGTCTTACCCGGTTTGAAGCCTCTTGATGCCGTATGCTGCACTTTCTGTCTACAGACACTTTCTATGAAAGCATGTTTCTGCCACGGAATTAAAAATTGAAAAGGTAATACAACTTTTTATATCACAATTCTGACTTTTTTCTCACAATTGCAAGTTTAAATCTCACAATTTTCACTTGAGTTTGCATTTCACAATTCTGTTGTTTTTGTTTCTGTCACAGAATTAAAAAGGTAACTTTTTTATCTGGTTTCTATCTAGTTTATTGCCAGACTCCACCTAAAGCATGTTGTCTACTGAGATCATATATAATTATGACACTATATGGAATATTTGTGCTTGAAATTTTTTTTATTTGTTATAGACCTACCTTTAGTTCATCCAGAATGATCATTCTATAATTGTTTATTTACTTTTAATTGTTTATTTTTGATACACCGAAAGTCATTGGGCTCTAATGTTGTTTGAAGTGACATGAGAGTAAATTATGACAAACCTTCATATTTGGGTGAACTATCAACCAAAAGGTGTATAAAATGGTGAAAAGCGTTTGGCTTAACAAACAACGTTAGTATAGTAAGAGGATTTGATGGTTAAAATGATAATAGAATATGAAAGACAAACCAGAAAAGCAAAAAGTCTCTTCTTCTGAGCAGCAGAACCATTGGCGTTTCTCTCGTCAAACAGCACACAAACACTAAAGCTAATGCTCAGGAACAGGCCATCTGGCTCTGCTGAAGATGAAGCCACTCCAGAACGCCGAACGCTGGCACATTTCAGCTCTGCTGTTTGTGAACGCTGAAGATGTTTAATGAAAAACGCACAGACTGATCCTTCAAGCTTTACCAGAGGAGACAGGTGTCTGATTCTGCTCTCAACAGACTAAAGTTCTGGAAAAAAAGGGTTTTCACTATTTCTACTAGTGAATTTCACAAATATATACAAAGAACTGGCAAGTAACATATTGGACTATGTATGATTTTTAAGTAGAATGCCTGAAATAGTATTTTCTTGTAAAACATACTTCTTTGTAAGTTACTTTGTACAAATGAAAAAACTTGAAAATATGTAGTTATATAATATGCATTAGGTATTACAGATACAGGATCTTTCACTTCTCGTCTCACACTCACTCAAGAAGGAAGAACCAACAAAGGAAGATATGATAGAGGGCAAGAAATTATGTAGAGCAAGACAATGGAAGCGTATTTCACCACAGAATAAAAACAAAAAAAATTAATTGCAACTTTTACTCATAATTCCAAAAAAAGTCATAATTATGAGATTTTAAATCGCAATTACAATATAAATTCAGATTTAGGAGATATAAACTCAGAATTGTGAAATATAAACTCAGAATTATGAGATATAAACTTATAATTATGAGATGTAAAATCAGAATTATGAGATAGAAACTTATAATTATGAGATAGAAACCCAGAATAAACTCAGAATTATGAGATAGAAACTTAGAATTACACTGAAAAAAATGATGCTATTTTTTTTTTAGGTAAGTGGTTGCAAACAATTTATTTTAGCTACGTTTAATAATGAAAAAAATATGTTGAAAATTAGTTAAATTAGTCATTTTAGTCATTTTATTTAAATGTAGATAAAATAAATTGATTGCAACCACTTACCTTAAAAAATTTAGTAAATTCAATAAATCATTTTTTTTTTCAGTTGTATGAGATAGAAACTTAGAATTATGAGAGATAAACTCAGAATAATGAGATATAAACTCAGAATTATGAGACAAACTCACAGTTCTGAGAATAAAAGTCTGAGCTGTTTCAGTGACATGTCCTGTCAACTACCCATGTGTTGATGTGAGCTGCTAGTCAGCATCATCCGATCTCTGATGAAGGTTCTGTGATTGAAGCCAGTCGTGTAGTCATGGTAACCAGCCCTAACCGCTTTAAACTATTCATTTGTGCAACTCTCTCAGCATCTGTGATGATGAACACAGTCACTGATCAACAAAAGCTCACCGGTCAAACCATTACAACATCCAGAACCTGCTTCCAAAACCTTTCTGACCCCGAGATATTTCTGGAACTTCTGCTGTAAAGATTTGCTGTATACTGTAATATATTAAAGCTGACTATAGTGTACTATATAAACTACTAGTTTAGTATATATACAACTTCAAATATGTGTGTGTGTGCTTGTGTGTGCGTGTGCGTGTGTGTGTGTGTGTGTGTGTGTGTGTGTGTGTGTGTGTGTGTGTGTGTGTGTGTGTGTGTGTGTGACCAAATGTCCCCACAAGGGGAAAAAAATGATGAAATCAAATGATAAAAAAAATTGTAAATGATGTTTATCTGAAAGTGTAAGAAGGCAAACAGGTTTTCTGTAAGGGGTAGGTTTAGGGTTAGGGTTTGGTTAGGGTTAGTATCAAAGTAATAGAAGTCTATGGAAAGTCCCCACTATTCACAGAAACAAATGTGTGTGTGTGTGTGTGTGTGTGTGTGTGTGTGTGTGTACTGTATATATGTAACAGCTTTTCAGTAATGTAAAGTAATATAATGTAAATTCCCTCATACATTAAATCAGGTTGCCAAAGATGACAAGAACACTGGTTATTAAATAAAAATGACATATGAACAAACTAAAATGAGAAATGTGATTTCTGCTCTTAAGTTTCACCTGTTTGATCTTCTTGTTTCGTCTTATTTTCAGTGGTTTTGAGGCGAATGAGAAGCACTGATCTGTCAGTGCAACACTCTCAGGGTTTAAAGCTCAGGCTTTAAGAAACTAAAAGTCAACACTGAAATAATGCTTGTCCTCACAATATATAATAACTGAAATTACTTTGCTTTTTAGTTCTCAACAAAACTGTTTTTGTATATGTACAGTAAGTGTGTTTTATTTTGCATGACCATCAGCAGTGTTTGCCGAATCTGTGATGTTTTATGATTAATAATGTATTTTTCATTCTGTACTGTAAGGAGGATGATGATGATGATAAATACACACAACCTGAATGCACTCATTGTTAGCTGAGATGTTGTCATGGCAACACAACCCAGAAGAGATGAAAAGCAGCACTGCGTTTGTTCTTCATCTCCTCCGTCCTGACAAACACGCTCAGATATTGATGAATTATGGAAGCCATTCTTCTCATAATGAACCTTTTCTGAACAGTCTGTCTTAAAGGTCCCTAGAGCTCGTCAGAAAACAGATGTTTGTGGTCGATCTCATAGTATTTTTACGCTTTCTCTCATGGGAAGTGAATGTGCTGCTGGGCCATTGATTCCCACAGAGAGCCCAAACCGTGATCAATAACACATCCATCCATCAATACTGTCATATTCTCCTGTGTGAGACGCCAGCTCACCTCCAGCCAGCACTATTCAACAAACAGCTTTCATCTAGATGTGTCTACACTGCAGAGAAGAACAATGGGATTTTGATGTGCATCAGATTGCAGGCAAAATTACATGATTTTTTACAGATGAATTGGATCATCCAAGGTCAGTCCGAGTCATATTTCACCCTAAAGATAGAAACCTAAATATCTAATCCAAACATGTGAATTGTTTTGGTACATCTAAATTAACTGGTTTCATTATTTATTTATACATTATTTAATTTTATTTTTATTATATTATAATTATGATCATATATAATTTATATAATTATTTATTATATTTATTTAAATAAATAAATAAATAAATAAATAAATAAATATAGAGAGAAAGAGTCTAAATTAATTTACACCAATGAAGTAATTTTAAGGTCTAATCAGGTGCTGTTCATTGTCACTTTTTGCATTATACTTGCACTGTGTATTATTATTATTATTATTATTATTATTATTATTACTATTATGTAATTTAATTTAATTATTTAGCAGACGCTTTTATCCAAAGCAACTTTATATATATATATATATATATATATATATATATAATAAAAAGAAAACAGATAGAATACAAAAAGATTACAGTGTTAGTTTTTTTTTTTTTTAAGAGAACAAGCAGTTAGTAAATGAATAGAGTGCAAGTCTAAAAGGGGCAATTTTTAAAAAAAAATTTTTTTACTTAATTTAGTTTACTTTTTTAATTTACTTTAATTTAATTTACATAATAAATTATAAATTAAATAATAAAAATAATGTGTATGTATGTATGTGTAGTATGTGTGTGTGTGTGTGTGTGTGTGTGTGTATATATATATATATATATGTAGTCAAAATTATTTTACACCAATGAAGTAATTTTTTAAGCCTGATCAGTTACTATTTACTTTTTACTAATTTTTTGCATTATGCTTGCATTGTACATTATTTTTGTCAATTAAGGAATATTATGTTTTCCATTCTCAGAGAAATCAGTAACAGTTATAGAGCTCCATTTAGCTAAAGAAATACATTGATTTTAGGTCTACGTAAATTTGTGAATTCAGCAGACGTTTTATCCCCTGCTGTACCGTTATTCTCCTGTATAATTCAGCAGACCTGACTGTCATCCTCAGATGCTGAAGGACGTCTGTGGGACTCGGTGCTGGTTTGTTCTGAGGTTGTCGAGGAGTCGATGACTGAGATGAATGACTGGAGAGAAGCTGCAGTGAAGATGCTGTTAAATATAGAAGGCCGTGAGAGAATGACGCATCTGGCTTTAGATCGTCTGCACTCAGTGTTATTGAGCAAGTCCTGCATCACTGTGGCTCACAGTTACTGTTAGTGATATGATCAAACCAATAACAGCATTAACCCTCAAGTCTATGTGAAGTCATGCACTGGCTGTTAAAATAAAGCACGTGGGTCTCTAATCCTTATATTATGATCCAGGTCAGTTTGACCCACAGTAAATTACAAATACTGCTTAAAAGGATGTTTTTTCTTGAAATTCTGTGACTATTTCTCATTTACGGTCATGAACATGCTCTGGGGTGTTACGGGACATGCATATAAAATTAATAATTATAAAATTATTAGATTTCATGACTAAAGGCAAGTACACGGATCCAAAATAAAAAAACAAAAAACAAAAAAAACAACATTTTATGTCAGTTTCTCAACTACCATTATGCATTTAACACTTTTATTTGAAGAAATATACACTTCATTTAAGGTATCCATTTTTATTGGCTCATGCGATTCAATTTTGCTGGGAACTGAACCCATGCTCTACTGTTTGAGATTCAGCAGAGCACACAAAAATGAAAAAGAAAAAAAAAAATATATATATATATATATATATATATATATATATATATATGTGCGTGTGTGTGTGAGAGAGAGAGAGAGTGAGAGAGAAATTTTATTGTTAAAGGTTACAATGTTTTTGTTTGTTTTTCATTCAGTGTGATTTTTGTTGAATTGTATTAACTCCAATTATGAGTCAGTTTAACCCAGAATTTCTTGATTTTATTCAGAATTTTAGCATAAGGGTTCATATGCTTGAGTGGCTCTGAAAACATCATGAGATGATTTCTGAACACGCTGTTCCTCAGTGTTGGTCTTTGGCAGGTCTGATGTGAGCTGAATGATCTGAGATCGCTCTTGATTTGATTAGCAGGGCCTGGAGCGGCTCTCCTGTGTCTCGGGAGATGCTGCTGTTGTCTGGAGCTTCAGTATGAAGAGCACGCAGAGCTTCATTCAGCAGCCCAGGAGGCAAACGCTGGATCTGCTCGTGATGCTCGCCGTCCTCGTCGTGCTGGATGTGTGTCTTTGTGCTGTGAGGATGTGAATTAGGGTGATCTGTTAGCTTTTTTGACGTCTCAGATACACACACAACCACCCAGGATCAGCTCATGTTGATGCAGACTTGCAGAAATACTGGGTTTTATGTATTTGATGGAGACATGGTCACATGGAGCTTTGGTCAGATTTCACCGTAATCCAACTCTCTTCATACCGTTTTCCTTATAATAACTCTTCTACAAATGAAAGATCATCTGATGCACTATGTATTTTTTGGGGTTAAGCTTTCTGAAAACTTCAACATCATAATATAAAATCTGCATTTGACTTTTATTCTCAAAACAATACTAAAAAAACAAAGCGCATAGAGCATCCTGGGGATATGTAGTGCATGATGGGGAATTATTTCCTCACCATACATGTAAGCATTTTTGCCTGTCCAACAGTAAAATTCTGTTGCATTTTGTTTTAATTTGACGCAAAAATAACTCATCCATTTGGGAAAAAATATTTTTAAACTGTCTAAGATGCTGTGCTGGTCTTGACAAGTTGGTCTCCCAACTTGACCAGCTGAAAACAGCCCAAAACCTGCTAACAGATCAGGTTGTGAGGGCTTAGGCTGCTTTCAGCTGTTTTTCAGCAGATTTTTGTATTTTAAGAAAAAATCCTCAGAAAAACAGAACAGGTGCTGAAATATTTCTCAGTTAAATTTACAGACATTTACTTTAACCCTAAAATACAATACAATGAAATGCATAATTCAAATGCCGGTGAAAATCAATAAGGGTCAATATTAACACGGTACATTATGGGACCTTTTTTATGGACTTAGAGTGTACGAGGAGATTTCTCAATACACACCAAAAATTTAAATGTGCAATGAATGTGCAAATTAAAAGTTGTTGTTGTTTTTTTTTTTCAAAAAATTTGGTATAAAATTACAGCTGTGCTGTTTTGAGCTGGTTTGACAAGCTGGTCTTCCAGGCTGCCCGGACTCAAAACCCTCTAAAACCAGCTAACAGATCTTCAGATCTATCAGAATTTAAATGTCCAATAAATAGGCAAACATGTATATTAAAAAAAAAAAATCTTACTTATACTTACAGATTTTTTTTTTACTGAATAAATCTGGTTTTAGAGTGTTTTGAGATCAAGTAGGGGCGACCAGCTAATAAAACCATCATAAGCAATTACAGAGAGGGCTTTTATCTATTAAACCTGGATTTGGAAACAAACATCAATTATGGCTATAAGGTCAGTGTACAATGCTTGCCTTTGAAAACCCGAAACAGGCCGTGCAATATAAGTGCAAATTTAAAAAATAAAAGCATTCCTTATCTGCTGTAAAATAATAAATGCTAAATGAACGAGTTAATAAATAAATGGTTTTAGAGGGTTTTGGAATCAAGCAGGTGTGACCAATTTAAACCAGCTAATTAAACAATTACAGGCAATTAAAGGGCATTCATTTATCTATTAAATCTGTATTCAAAACAACAACAAACATCATTTATGGCTATGAGGTCATGTATGATACTTGCTTTTGAACTCCAAACAGGTCATGCAATAAAAATGCAAATTAAAAAGAATAAAAAGTTTCTTACCTCCTGAAAAAAATCTTTTAATTCAGCCTAAGCCGGTCATGCTAGTCTGAAGGCTGTTTTTAGAGGGTTTTGAGATAAAGCAGAGGCGACCATCTAATTAAATCATCATTGACAATTACAGAAAGGTAATTTATCTATTAAACCTGGATTTGGAAACAAACATCACTTATGGCTATAAAGTCAGTGTACAATGCTTGCCTTTGAAAACCTCAAACAAGTAATGCAATAAAAATGCAAATTAAAAAGAATAAAAAGTTTCTTACCTCCTGAAAAAAATCTTTTAATTCAGCCTAAGCCGGTCATGCTAGTCTGAAGGCTGTTTTTGGAATCAATCAGGGGTGAACTTAAAACAGCTAATTAAACAATTACAGGCAATTACTGAAAGGGCATTCATTATCTATTAAATCTGGATTCAGAACAAAAACAAACATCATTTATGGCTATGAGTATATGAGTTGTGTATGATGCTTGCTTTTGAAACCCGAACAAGTAATGCAATAAAAACGCAAATTAAAAAAGTAAAATAAAAACTTGCTTACCTCCTGAAAAAATAAATAAATAAATAAATTTAATTCAGCCAAAGCCGGTCATGCTAGTCTGAAGGCTGTTTTTAGAGGGTTTTGAGATAAAGCAGGGGCGACCAGCTAATTACACCATCATAGGCAATTACAGAAAGGTAATGTATCGATTAAATCTGGATTCAAAACAAACACAAAAATCGATATGATATAAAATGCTCGCCTTGGAAACCCAAACAGGTCTAATTACATTCGCAATACCAGAACTAGTTTTCCGGGCAGAGTCAAACCTGTGTAGAGAGAGAGAGAGAGAGGGAGTGAGAGGGAGGGTGTGTGTGTGTGTGTGTGTGTGTGTGAGAGAGAGAGAGAGAGAGAGAGAGAGAGAGGGGTAGGCTGCAGATCGTCTTCGCGTCGCTATTGGCTTCTCGTTCCTCAGCGCCGCGCAGTGATGCTAGCACCTGGCGAAGGGCGGAAGAACCGCAGCATCAGCACCAGCAGATCTCCATGACGACAGCAGCATCTCCAGCATGGTGCAGAAATCCCGTAACGGCGGCGTGTATCCCGCGCCGCAGGCCGAGAAGAAGCTGAAGGTGGGCTTCGTGGGGCTGGAGGCGGGCGCCACGGAATCGAGCCGAGACGGCGCGCTGCTGATCGCGGGCACGGAGGCGACGAAGCGCGGCAGCATTCTGAGCAAACAGCGCTCCAGCATCTCCGGGAAGAGGCCGCCGAAGCGCAACGCGTTCTACCGACGCCTGCAGAATTTCCTCTACAATGTTCTGGAGAGACCTCGCGGATGGGCGTTCATCTACCACGCTTACGTGTGAGTATCCGCTGGCCATCAAAACAAAGAGCTTCTGGAGGCTCACTGACTGGCATCATCTCGCTTTTGTTCGCGCACTTGATGAGATGTTTACAGGGTGGCGATAGAAGAAGGGCTGCTTTCTGTTTCGCCTTTGTATCAATCGCACAAAGGGATCCTTGGTGGTTCTTTAATATGAATAGTTCAGATTAGAGCCAGACCTGCCCAAAGAACCCTTTCATTAACATCGTCTTGTGTTCCTTAAGCACTTCACGTTTACAGCGTGGCAGGATTGTTCTAGTGATAGAACATGATGTGACTTTTCCTCTGTTTATTCTGTTACTCTTAAAATGCTTTGTTTAAATGGATATCTGCCCACAGAATTTCTCAGAGACTGCAGTGAATCACGCTGTTTGGGACTTTAGGCTTCTGTTCCTTATGGTAAAGGGTTGTTACATGACAGTAAACTGTTATCTGCTGCATTTCTGTTGTGCATGCCATGCATTTTACAGAAGTTATCATAATAGAAGATGGTGCAGTTCCTTCCGGTTGCAAGTCATATCATTCTAAGAAGATTAAAACAACAGCACACTCTTAAAATTAAAGGTGCCTCACGATGCAATAGAAGAAACATTGAAGAACATCTGAACCTTTAACATCTGAAGAACCTTTCTGTTTCACAAAAGGTGTTTTAGCAATGGTGCATGGTTGCTTATTACATCATGCAAAGAAGATTCTTTAATCATTTTTAACAGTATTAATAGTTCATTTTAGACCAGATCTGCCCAAAGAACCCTTTCATGATCATTGTCTTCTGTTTCTTGTGGAAAAGTGTTTCATGTTTATCCTGTTTACAACTGATCTAGTGTAGAAGATAATGTGACTTTTCTTCAGATAGTTTAATATATCACTCTAAATAAGCCTTGTTTATATGAATTGCCACCCAAAGTACCCTCTTAAATTGCAATGAATCATTCTGTTTGGGACTGTATGTTTTGGGACTGGGATGGTACACAACAATGAACTGTTATCTGATGCATTTCATGCATTTGACAGAAGTTATTGCATAGAAGATGGTGCCGTTCCTTCCGGTTGCTTATTATGTCATTCTAAGAAGATTAAAGCTTTTTTTAATGGTATTAATTGTTCAGTTTAGAGCCAGATCATTGTGTTGAGGCTTAATGTTCTTTTGGCTTCTGTTCCTTATGGAAAAGCATTTATATGTTCGTCATCTTTATAGAGCGGCAGGATTGATCTACTGTATTAATAGAAGATGATGTGTAATTTCGTCTGCTAGATTATTGTATGACTCTTAAAGGGTTGTCAAAAGCTTTATTTATGTGAATAGTTGGCATTAAGACTCATATATGTGCAAATAATCTTTTTGTACTGAAATGAATCATTGTGTTTGTGGCTGAATGTCCTCCTGGATGAACACTTGTTGTGCATTTCATGCATTTGACTGATGTGTACTTGTTTTAGCAATAGAAGATGGTGCATTTTCCTTCTGGTTGCTCATTATATCTATCTGAGAAGATGCTTTACTTAACTTAATATTTCAGTTTAGTATCCAGGTGAAATGAATCATCACAACTGGATTGTTTAGCACCAAAGTGAAGCTGTTGTATTCCGTGCTTCTCTTATTGCATCTAATGCAGTTACAGATGTTTAACAGGAGATTGTTTTATCAACAGAATATGATTCTTTTTGGTGGTTCATTATATCACTCTGAAAGCTTGTTTAGTTATTATTTACCCAGAGAACCTTTTCATGCTCAGATTTCATGCTGGGATTGAAGGTTCTTGTTACAAGCTGAAGAAATCCAATCGAATGTCATTTTAGAGGCGCATTTCAAGCTTGTAAGAGATTTAGTTTCACATTGCCTTGTTTTCGCTCACGTCAACCTGCGTTGTTTCTCATTCTCTCCACATCCAGATCTGGATCTTTTGTAACTCGTACTGTATTATTAACCCTTGATCAACATCGGGAACATGACAAACAAACGTCTGCAATCACCGAAACATGCTGTAAAAACAGTGTTTAATCAAGAACTGAAACAGAAAATACTGCATACGGTCAGTTTCCATGCATCAAATTACCATTACAATCATATATTGTGGCATTACTTTGTTGTACATGATTAATGTATCGGGTACACTCTTAAAAATAAAGGTGCTTAAAAAGTTCTTCACAGCGATGCCATAGAAAAACCATTTTTGGTTCCACAACGAACCATTCAGTCAAAGAACCATCTCTTTCTTACCTCTATATAATCTGAAGAACGCCACAAAGAACCTTTTGTGAAACAGAAAGGTTCTTCAGATGTTAAAGGATCTTTATGGAACCATTTAGACAAAAAAAGGTGCCATTCTTCTATGGCATCGTGAAGCACCTTTTATTTTTAAGTGTGTTTGTACCATTGTCGGTTGCATCAAAGTGTAATGATGTATTTACAGCATGTTTGGTGATATCAGCTGCAGATGTAGACGTGCTCACCAGCGACCCTGTTTTGAAGCGTACGGTGATACCAGTGCGCGTATCTTCACAGCATTACCCTCCGACCGCGTCTAATCTCACTCAATTAAGCGTGAGTCAGCGGCTCATTGAAGGCAATGTGAGGCGCTGGTTTCAGCACCGCGGCATGTGAACAGCTCCCGTGAATCTCACAGCAGTCCTGAGACACAGATGCATGAGCAGGAACAGCATTTACACTCACTCCACATATAAAACTCGGACACTAGGTCATTAGATACAAAAAGAATGGAAATAAAGATCATTTATAGTTAAAGAATGATGCACAAACATCACAATTGTCATTTTGACCTGCATGGAGAGGATTTTCTTCTTATATTATTACCGCAAATTGGATTTAATCTTTTTATCAATTAGTTTTCTTTCAATTAACAAATGTTTTTTATTCCGGTTTAGAACTGATTGATCGTAGGCCTCATTGATCTGAACTCATGCACCTCAGTTTTTGAGTGATTATTTCCAGAAATTATACACAAATAATGCTTTTTTCACTGAGGCGTAAATCACCAGTGTTTATAACAGTATTCATTTGATTTTTTTATATGTTAAAATTTTTGTGATTTTTTTTTTAAATGCTAAAACATCTCAAAAATACCATCTCAACCAGCCCAAAACAGCAACATTGATTCTTAATGGTGTTCTTTATTCTCTTAATTAATGGTGAAATAATTAATAAATGAATTGTACATATTATACTTGTATTCATTTTGTTTTCTTATTATTCAGGACTGTAATATAATCACAGTTTTTAGTTACCTGACGCCATATTACCTTTTTGGCATCTGTTTTATTATCTTTTTGTCTTCACAGCTGAAAATGAATATTTTTTTCCCCCATTTCTCCATATATGCAGTTTTTTCCTTCCTATCTGATGTAGCCTACTTGTTTCTCTTTATCTGGTTTACTTTTTATAATAATTATATTGAATTAAACAATGGACTCATTAGTCAGTGTTATCATGAATCCTGAGCATCTGGATTATATCTGGTCAAATTAGCAGTTGTGTGGGTGTAGATACAGGATTAGTTTCTTCATGGTTCCTCCAAAGCTTTTGTCTTAGTCGCACTCAAATCTACTCAGCTGCTTTGGGACGCTTTGTATAAAAAGGCTGATATTTTAAGCTAGAAACACATTATATGTGTTGATTTGGTAGTCCGTAGTCAATAATAAGGTGTTTTTGAAACTGTATTTTAGCTGCAGATGTGTCTGAACTGCAGTGTTTCCATGTCATGAAGGAGTATGAAACAGATTGTCAGAAAACTGCAGAGTAATAAGCTCAAGTCAGCAAAAACTGCTAATCGTAGTAGACAGTTTAGAAACCAGAGAGGATGAGTTAAATAAATAAATGACTCAAAACTGTGCTGACACGATGTTTTAGAGGTGCTGATGTTCACCAAATGACATGCAGTAAAGTCAAACGATGAGAGTCCTGATGTGAGTATTTCACAAACATGTGCAATTGAAGCTGTTACATACTAGAAAAAAAAATAAATAAATAAATAAAATTGAAATTTATGGTAAAAAAAAAAAAAAAAATAGTATCCGTGGTTGCCAGAACTTTAAGATGAAAAATATACAAAAAAAAAAAATAGCTACATTTTAAGTGTTGCAGGTTGATCATAAATTTACAGTAAAAAATGTATATTGCATTAACTGACAGTAAAAAAAAAAGTATATTTCTTTAACTGAAAGAGTTAATATACTAAATTATTATAATGTGCTTTGTACCTTTTGTAAGCTACCTTAAAAACACAGATGATAAAGAAAAAACCACTTGATGAATTAAAGTTCATTACAAGTAGCTTTCCCACATGCTGAATTAAATACTAATATAGAAGGTGCATACAAAACACCATAAAATAATGCAGTAATAACATAAAATATAACATAAAACTTAATGTACATAACTGATGAGATAAAAATAAGACGAAACTGTAATTCCAGTGAAAAACAATCAAAGCAGTCACAAAGGGAATTATGTCAATTTGACAGTTTTTCGCTTTATTTCTAACTTCCAAAGGCAATATTTAAGGCAAAATTCCCATTAGATGTCCCATTAGATTTATTACAGTTTTTCACTGTATGGAAACTTTAACCACTTAAAAACCAGGTTTTTACTGCAGTGTTTTTATAATATTTTTACCATTAAAATTACAGTCATTTTATACAGTGTATAGTTTTCCAGTTTTTCCAGTTTTAGCCTTCACTAACATTTGTGACTCTGGAGCACAAAACCAGTCTTAAGTCGCTGCCGCTGGGATATTTTTGTAGCAATAGCCAAAAATATATTGTATGGCTCAAAATTTTTCTTTTATGCCAAAAATTATTAGGACATTAAGTAAAGATCATGTTCCATGAAGATATTTTGTAAATTTCCTACTGTAAATATATCAAAACTTAATTTTTGATTAGTAATATGCATTGCTAAGAACTTATTTATTCAGCTTTCAGATGATGTATAAATCTAAATTTTGAAAAATATACACTTATGATTGGTTTTGTGATCCAGGGTCACATTTGTGAAAAAGATGCAGTTTTATGCAGTCTTCATTTACTCACCAAAAGGAGATAAAGCTATATTATGAGAGTGAGCATTTGTTGAGAGTAAGCTCTGTGTTGCTGACGTGATGAATTTGGTCATCGTCTCGATGTGAGAACAGACATATATGACACACACGTCTCTCATGTGACGACATTGTGCTGTAAAACTCTTGTCTTATGTGGCCTTTTGGTCGCCGCTGTCTTTCTGCAACCAGCGTCAGCAGTCACGACGTTGCCACCCATCATTACAGAAGCTGGTGCAGTCCAGGGGGCAGTGTAAAGAGCCCAAAGTCAGAACCATGGCACCACCATTTAAGTTTGCTGTGAAAAAAGCAGCATGGTTTTAGTCCGACAGAGACGCGTCCGGGCAATCGGCCCTGCACCAGATGAACACAGTAAAGCGTCTGATTCATGAGGCGCTCCGGCCGGTTTATATGGAGCTGTTAGTGTGCCACACCATTACAGTGATGAAGGAGACGCACCTCATAAACATGCACTTTCTGATGAGCTGAAGCACTGATTTATAGTAACCAAAGAATCAGTTCAAGCTTTTAGTCTTGATGTGAATGTCAGTCCAGGTCTTCTGATGTTACATAATAGATTTGTGTGATGAACAGACCCAAATATAATCATTATTCGTTGATAATCAGCTATGAGCTTTTTTGTTTGACTCTTTCCATTTTCTTTGTATCAGAATAGTTTTTTTTTTTTTGCAGTTTAGGTGTCATAACCTTGTGCATTTGTTCATTTGTAGAAAAGCTTGAAATTGGCCAAAATGATTTGGAATAATTAAGATTTTTTTTTATGTTTTTGAAAGAAGTCCCTTCTGATCCTCAAAGCTGAATTTATATATTAAACAACCAGTAAAAATTGTGAAATATTATTACAATTTAAAATAACTCTTTTTATGTGAATATATGTTAAAATGTAATTTATTTATGCGATCAAAGCTGTATTTTCAGCATCATTACTCCAGTCTTCAGTGTCACATGATCTTCAGAAATCATTCTAATATGCTGATTTGCTGCTCAAGAAACATTTCTGATTATTATCAATGTAGAAAACAGTTGTGCTGCTCAATATTTTTGTGGAAACCATGATTACATTTCTATTGCGATTCAGACGAATAGAAAAAACTAAAAAGAGTTTGGCATTTCTATTTGAAATAGAACCATTTGTGTATGACATCAATGCTCTTACTTTTGGAGTAAATGATGTGTCCTTAGATGATAATGCATTGATTTTTTTTTGCAAATAAAATATCAAACTCTGAAGTGATTATTGTTTTAAACCGTTTTCTCACATTAAATATCATAATCAAAAATGTTTTCTTAAGGAAAATCAGCATATTAGAAGACTTCTGTAAGAATGTGACAATCAAGATTGGAGCATGACGCTGAAAATAATAAGTTTGATCGCTAAATAAATATAATTTTTCATGATCATAAATGCGTTATTTTAAACCTAATAATATTTCATTTTAATAAATAAACAAAAGACCGCTTAATAGTTAGTAGATTCTTTCTCAAAAACATTAAACATTTGAATATTTCGTACCTGCCTTCATATTGTAACATTTAGAGTGAATCCCACTTCCTTTTTGTATGGAAAATGTCAGTCCAGACGTATAGTTGTAGAGTTAATAAAGTGATTGGAGACGTGTCTTTCGCGCAGGTAACAGTGTCAGCCCCACCACATTAGTAGTAAAGTCTAGTTTTAAAGGTCAAAGAAAAACAATCGTTCTGTGGAGAAAAAACATCATATAACTGCATAAATAGCAGTTTTTCAGCTTACGCATAAATGACAGTTTCGGTTAGTATTGAATATGTAATATGAATTTAGTGTTTGTTTGTCATGCACACAAATGAGATAAATAACATAAAAAGACGCTTAACACGGTAAACTATTTTTCCTTTTTGCACTAATAAGATTTCTGAGCAGTTCGATATCTGAAATTGAGATGAAAGTGTGTTTAACCACCAGGAGTTTAATTGTAAAACAATGCTTTTTTACTTGAAGAGTCAGATCTTGATTGTCTTGATGCACCGATCTTGGCTTGCTTATTGGAGGCATTTATTGCTTCGTAAGCAATGTGCATTTCACCGCAAGGGTATTAGCCACCATTCTGCTCAGCTTCAAACCAGGTTTAAATAACTCCAGAGCAGCTGCAACCGGCAGAACATTTTGACTGAACAGAGGCAAAAGAGCAAACCTCCCCAAGCGATTCCTCCAGACTCTGGGAATAAATCATACGAGAGTGTTTATATGTGTGCATGTGTTTATTACTGAATGCCTTCATCATCATTTCATTTACATGCATTTACATAGATCAGCTGAATGAAAGACGATGTGCATGTTTGTGCCGGCAAGAATCATACATATATATATATATATATATATATATATATATATATATATATATATATTTAAATTGCAAATTTAAAACAAGCAAATTAAACATATATAAAATGACCTGATATATTGAATATCTGATATATCTGAAAATGACATGTATATTTGTATTCATGTAATTTATATTATTTATTTATAAATATATTTAATAAATAAACATAACATATTTCTCTTAAATATATACGTGCATGTGTGTGTATTTATATATATAGCCTGCATAATAAATATACACAGTACACACATATGAATTACGTAAACAAAAATGTTTATTTTGGATGAGTCTATCTGATTAATCGTTGACAGCACTAATATATATATATATATATATATATATATATATATATATATAATTTAATGAATTTGAAGCAAACAATGTATATCTGTATGTATAACTCTGTATATAGGTGCAATAAATATAGTTAATAAACCACTAAACCGACCCTGATGAGCTTCTAATGCATCATGAAAGCAACAGACCTATATACAGAGTTATACATGTATGTATAACTCTGTATATAGGTCTGTTGCTTTCATGATGCATTAGAAGCTCATCAGGGTCGGTTTAGTGGTTTATTAACTGTATTTATTGCAGCATGTGTGTCACAGCCCTAATAAAAGCATCAATCAAGCACACTGTCCTAACATGCTCGTAAAGTGCACACACACACACACACACACACACACACACACACACTGACGTGTCACCGTCCGCAGTGAATCTGCTGTGACACCGGCGCGTCTCAGAGCATCCTGACCTGTGTGAAGATCACAAACATCCCTCTGAGGGTTTACTTTCAGACATTTTCTTCTTCTGCACTTTGTGTTTTTGATGGTGTTGAAGGGTGTTTCTGATTTTTTTAAACTAATATTATGTATTTCTCATATTTAGCAGCACATCTGTAATGCAGTAAAGCACAGATTGTGGTTTCTGAATCACTCTCTCATTGGCTGATGTGTCTGTAGTTTATCTTAAGGTGAGCATTAATGTAGAATTATGGACTATAACAGAAGAGAATGACTAGAAATAGTCAGCATTCTGAGTATTCTGAGTAGTACATATATTATGAACAGAAAGAATGTTGATATAGGGAAATTAATTAAGCACAATTTGATCATTAAAATTAATATTAATTATTATGTAATATTAAAACTATTAATCTTATTAATAATATATTAATAATAATGTATTAATAATAATTACATTTTAATAAACAATAAAAATTACAATTATTATTTTTTTTATAAATAATTCACCGAAAATTATCATTCATCATTTAGTCATCCTCATTCCATCCAAACATGTATGACTTTCTCCTGTGAAGTTGTTATGAAGTCCAAACAATTATGGACCCCATTGACTTTCATTGTATGTGGGCAAAATTTACATCTTTATTTATATATTTTTTTTTAAATATGCTTTTAAATATGGTTATGTTCTTATTTTAAATATCCTATTTAAATAACTTTTTGTCTAACAAAAGAAGCTCATGCAGGTTTGGAATGTGTGTGTGTGTGTGTGTGTGTGTGTGTGTGTGTGTGTGTGTGTGTGTGTGTGTGTGTGTGTGTGTGTGTGTGTGTGTGTGTGTGTGTGTGTGTGTGTGTGTGTGTGTGTGTGTGTGTGTGACTGTGGTAAAACAGTAGTCCTGTATTGTTCTCTCTCTCTTTCTGTTGGGTGTGTCCCATCCTGAACACTCGTCCTCTTCACTGGTGTGTCCATCTCCCTCTCTCTCTCTCTCTCTCTCTCTCTCTCTCTCTCTCTCTCTCTCTCTCTCGAAAGAGTTTTGACAGCTCGGTCAACCAAGAAACCCTCAGGACCTTCAGCCTCCAGATTCAGTTTTATAGTCTTACTGAACACACACACACACACACACACACACACACACACACACACTCCATCTGATGATCGCTAAAAAAGAAAAACTCACTCTCATGCCCAAATTCATCTTCAGTGGAGCACAGAAGTAGATGGTTTAGCAGGACGTTCATGCAATTAAAAGCATGGTGAAAAACATGGCCATAAATATTATAAAATATCATAAAAGTTGTCCATATGACTTGATAATATCACATCAGGCTTGCATGCTAAAATGCATTTGTTCTTCAACACTGATCCTTTTGTGCTCAGTAAATGTTGGTTTGTAGGTGTACTGTCACTTTAAGACAGCGGCATGCAGATGAGTGCGTCACATGCTTCTCTAACCACCTTCACACTTCAGAAAGGACTGTTGTAACGAGTGCTGTCATGTGCTATTAGAGTGTTTTCAATCACTGTCACACACACACACACACACTGGTTCATCTCCAGAGTGTGTGTGTGTGTGTGTGTGTGTGTGTGTGTGTGTGTGTGTGTGTGTGTGAGGGTCACGAGTAGGTGGAAATGCACCTGTGACGCCAGCGATTGCTCATAGTGCTCGTGTTCTTGTTAAAAGCGTTTAGATCTTGCTGCTGACTCCACACTATAATGCTGTCTGTTTATTATGCAGGTACAACAGAAGAGGTCAGATCATCATTTTTAGCATCTCATTTTATTTTTAGCATTTTACTTACAATGTTATTTGAAGTTTCTTGCATCAGAAATAGTCATAATTTAGTTTTATTTCAGTTTTCCAGCCTCTCTCTGTTCATATCAGACTGAAATTATCCATTTTTTAACATCGTAATCTGGAAACATGACAATGTTGGTCAATTTTTTTCCATCTTCTTTTATAATCAATGTTGAAAATGTCTGATCCATATTGTTATGTGATACACTACCATTCAAAAGTTTGGGGTAAGATTAAAAAAAGGAAATGAATATGTTTATTCATCAAAGATACATTAAAGTGACAGTAAAGACATTCAAAATGTAACAAAAGTTTTCTCTTTCAAATAAATGCTGTTCTTGTGAACTTTCTATTCATCTGTGAATCCTAAAAAACAAAATGTATCACATTCCACAAAAATATGAAGCAGCACAACTGTTTTCAACATTGATAATAATCAGAAATGTTTCTTGAGCAGCAAATCAGCATATTAGAATGATTTCTGAAGATCATGTGACACTGAAGACTGGAGTAATGATGCTGAAAATTCAGCTTTGATCACAGAAATAAATTACATTTTAACAGATACTCACATAGAAAATAGCTATTTCACAATGTTTACTTTTTGTACTGTATTTTTGATCAAATAAATGCAGCCTTGGTGAGCAGTCACCCCACTGTCAAGATTATAAACACCAAAGTGATGTTGTTGACATGTAAACTTGAGGATCTTTCCTAAATGTTTGTCATCAATAAGTTGTTTTTGAGGAGTTTAGTTTTGGTTTTCAGTTCTGAAAGCTGCAGTATGCTTTCATCGTGCAATGAATTAATCTATTTCACAAGTGCAAGACAAATTCGATTTTGCATTTTTAACTCATTAGGTCTTAACTCCTAAGAAGTCCAAAGTGCTGATCTGTGAGTGAACATTGCTGCAGGTCTTCCCTGGTCTTCTGTTTGAAGTCGTCTAATAACATGTTCATGATGAGTGAAGCGCTGAAGGAAACACGTCGAGTCTGAGCATCAGTGCTGATCGAGAGTCTTTAAATCACATTATTACTCTTATCTTGTTTCTCTTGTTTCTGAGATCTTGATGGATCTGCTCCACTCAGCTGTGTTTCAGCGTCTTCAGTAAACCGTTGAGGTTTATATTTGAGGATTTGATTATATTCACAGGTCTTCAGAGGGTTGTGAGGAGCGTCATGAGCAGCACGTCATTAGTCTCATAGCAGCTGTAATTACTGTAATCAGGTGAGCAGAAGCTCCGGGAGCATCAGGCCTGCGACTCCCGAATCAAACAGTAAATTAGAAAAGAAACATTAACGCAGGAGGTTTAATGAGCGCGCTAATGTACGTGTGTGTGTGTGTGTGGTAGCATTTCTAAGTTCAGAGCAATTGAAATGCTTCAAATTACAAATCAGTTCCTGAATTTGAATTGTTGTTGCAAACGGGATATAGAACTGGAAACTGAATTACATGAACAGTGTGGGTCACTAATATTGTTTGGAGTGTAATGTGATTTTCTCTGAGTTTGAGCTTGTGTTGTGGTGTGGTAATTGACCACGGTATTCATTGGGGTGTGTCTGAGACTGACCTTAATGTCTGTGAAGCTCTTGACTGTAATGTCCTCATGAATGCTTCCTCTCACTGATTTCATTATTTCAAGCTTTCATTGTTTCATTCTCATTTATCTAGCCATCCATCCATCATTCTCTCATTGCATGTGCCATATAAACATTAAAGCTTTGTAAAGCTTTTTAGATTGATGAACTTTGCTTTTCTAGTTAATTTTTTTTTTGATTTCCTTTGTATTTAATTCCACTTCCTTATATTCAAATTTAAATTCTGCATCATGTTTGTTACATCAATTCAAATTCAGGGTTTGAAATTTAAACCAGTTCAGATAGACTGAAGTCAGAAATGCTGGTTTCTTTTTTTGGAAATTATTAAAGATTATTAAGACTTAAATTAAAAAATTTCCCATTACATTTTGCACATTTGCATGATGTGTTGTGATAAGTCATACACTGAAAGCGGTGTGTGTGTGTGCGTGCGTGCGTGTGTGCGCGAGTGCGTGTGTTTGCGTGTGTTTGCGTGTGTGTGTGTGTGTGTGTGTGTGTGTGTGTTTGTGTGTGTTTTGGTTCCCTGTAATCCCTGCTGGTTTATTATGGGAAATGGAAATGTAGTTTCTCTCTCTTGATTTTTCTTCCTGGCTGATTTATTGTGAATCAGAGATCTACGGATGAAGGAGTGAATCAGGCAGTATGAGAGCTGTAGATGAGGAAACGCACTTGTGTGCATCCATTAGTGTGAACGAACAGAAATACAGCAGCTTCCTGTGAGGGACTGTTCCGTTATCCCAAGGAAACCATCATGGGACGTCTTGCATACTATCAGGAAAGAAAATCACATGTGAGATTGTGTGTGTGTGTGTGTGTGTGTGTGTGTGTGTGTCATACTGGTCATCAATGACTAATCAATGAGAGGAACATCTCACACTGCGGTTATGAGTGGATGAACGGTCTCAGACACTACTTCATATACAGTATGTGTGGTGTGTCTGATCTACAGGACTGCCGGTTCAGTTCACTGAAATCAGTTCATGCCACTGCAGGATAATCAGAAATCAGAAATTAAGATGAACATGCAAGTGCCCTGCAAATAATGACTTCTTAAGTTTTCTTAATGACTTCTCTGATGCCTTGTTTTCCAGTTAAAACATCTCAATTTCAATAACTTTTCAATAAATTTACTTGAGAAGCAACAATCCATGAGATATTAAGTCTTTTCGGATGATGCATCTTTAATATGTATGTTCTGCTTTACTTCAATGCAGTGTTATTTTAGTATCATCAAGAGATTTATTAATATTTTCAACTTGTTTTTATGTTTCCAATTTAATTGTAAATTTAGGTAAAATTTTCTTCTTTTTTTGTAATACACACACACACACACACACATATAAATATTTATTTCAGTTTTAGTTTTAATTATTTTAGGACATCAAGTTAAACTTAAAGAAGATGACAAATGAGAAATATTGCCTTGGCAACTAGCTGTAATAAATTAAGTTAAAGTTTTTTACATTTTGTTTTATTTAAGTTAATGTTTATTTTGTTTAAAGTAACAAAAATGTTTTTTTTAATGGTTTTTATTTTAGTTTTAGTTAACTGCAATAACCCTGCTTCATCAGCAAAATATTTCACTAGTTTTAAGTATAAAGAAGTGTAAAAATCCACCAGTGCAGTAAGACAAAATATAGGCCTACTTATATTCACAATAAAATAGATGAAAATAACTTTTTTGTTAGATATTTTAACTGGAAAAAAAAAAAAAAAAATAAGAATATGATTTTTTTTTTTTTTGCAGTGTGTATGATAAACCTTGACTAAATAAACTATGCTGATAGAATTAATAGTTGGTTTTTTAAAAGTCCAGTATTGCTGTCACATCATATGTTGTGTTTTGGATGATGATATACTAGTCTTTACTGTCTTATCCAGGTAAATCAGAAAGATCATGTTGACTAAATCACTAGTTAAACTGGCTCTAACCTGCATAAACCACTCATGGAAATCCATGTTTTGTGTGAATGCACACATTAAACTCACTGAACGTAAAGATCCTGAACCTGAAGACCTGTTTTGTCCCACTTGCGTCCCGTACGGGGAAAGATTCCCGTCCCTCGTGCTCTCAGCAGAAGGAGAGAGACGGCTCTTCTCCGTATCGACGTGGGTGTTATGTTCGGGGTCGATAATCTATAATTAGAGCTGTAGTCTTGTCATCTAATCCACTGGACAGAGGCTGTTTGCCGGGCCGGAGAGACGTGACTTCTGGACGGACTGGACTCAGTAACACGAGCCGTACGACAGCATTGAAATCAAATGTTTGATAGATGCAGGACGTTACAGACGCAGCAGTATCAGTGTGTGTGAAGACAGAAGAGTGAAGGAGGGATTCGTGATAGAGGAGAGGTTTTGTTGTTTTTTTAATCACTATCTGTGCGTTTAAACAATCGGATAGAAAAACAGATCATATCCTGGCAGAAAATTACTCTAAACACAACAAAATGCGATGCAAAATTTAAAATACATCTGTGAAAACTCAACACACAAAATTCCTTCATATTAACAGACTTTTCTTGGAGTGAAAGGGGTAGGTTTATAAATGCATTTGTGAGATGTGGTAAACAGCTCAAACTTCAGACAATACGATCTTATGATCATGCATTTGACAGAAAAATCATGGTAACACCTTGTTAGTTCAAGTGAATTCATTGTTAGTTAATTTCAAAATTTACTAATGCATTTTTAAAAATCAAAGTTGTATCTGTTGACATTAGTTAATACACTTTGAATTAACATGAATTAACAATGAACAATTGCATTTTTGTTAACTAACATTGTTAGATTATATGCATTAATGTTAACAAATGAGACCTTGTAATGTGTTACCAAAATTGTAGAAAAATCGCTAAGATTATAGAGCAAATGGAGGCTTCTGAGAAAATGACCCCAAGTAAAGATCTTCAGTCTTCTGGGTGGTTTCATTTCTCTCCTGTGGAATAACAATAAAGCAAAAAGCCATGACAGGAAGGCCTTGTTTTACATTGATTTTATCAGGTTTAATGTGTGCTGTCAGGCATGACATGAAGTTGGGTTATTAATAACTAGGAAATGTGTGATGTGGATGTTGTGGGCATTGCTGTGTGTTGCTACGATGATCTGGGTGGTTGCTAGGTCATTGCTAGGTAGTTCTGTGTGACTATAAGTAGTTTCTTACTTCCTCTTTGATGTTCTGGTTGTCTAGTTAGTGTTTAATGTTAATACTGTATGTGACCCTGGAGCACAAAAGCAGTCTTCAGTAGCACAGGTATATTTGTAGCAATAGCCAACAATACATTGTATGGGTCAAAATTATCAATGTTTCTTTTATGCCAAAAATCATTAGGATATTAAGTAAAGACCAAGTTCCATTAAAGTTTTTGAAAATTTCCTACCATAAATAAATCAAAACTTCATTTTTGATTAGTAATATGCATTGCTAAGAACTTCATTTGAACAACTTTAAAGGTGATTTTCTCAATATTTAGATTTTTTTGCACCCTCAGATTCCAGATTTTCAAATAGTTGTATCTCGGCCAAATATTGTCCTATCCTAACAAACCATACATCAATGGAAAGCTTATTGAAAGCTCAGCTTTCAGATGATTATGATATTATCCCTTATGACTGGTTTCGTGGTCCAGGGTCACATATATTATTTTTGGTTTATTTTTTTTATTTTTTTGTTTTTTTTAGTTACTCAAATTAAACTAAAATGAGAAATGTTGCCTTGGCAGCTGGCTGAAATAAAATAAAAACTATTTTTAAAATATTTATTAAATTTTATTTAGAATTTTTTATTATTATTTTATTTTATCTCGTTTAGTTTTCATGGTTTGAGTTTCAGTTTTAATCAACAATAACCCTTGGCAGTATTAATTATTTAGTTAATGCACATCCAACACCTACAACACCTTTGATATGATCCCTACACTGAAAAGTTTGCCTGGCAACAAAGACAGAGAAAAGAGATTTAATTCCCACACAAACGCTCTGATTGGCCGTTCCGTTCAATGTCCCAAAACCCTGTCTCTCGTCTTTTTCTCTATTGTGTTCCTCTGTATCTGTGTGTGTTTGTGCTTGTTTTGCTTGTTCTTTTCATCTAATCAGCAGCTAATTAATCCTCGTTAAACACAGAACAGTTCGAGCTCATGTTCCCCCTTGATATTCATTAGGAGAAAGTGCTGACAAAGATGTTTGTGAGAGTGAAAATAGAGCTAAAGAGGCAGAAAACCCCTCTGAAGTCGACGCGCTGTAGCTTTGCAGACGTGGCCAGCAGAGCGTTATATTGCGTCCGCGCGTACATTAAGTCCAATTACACTTTACACGCCCGCTGGGAAGGATTACTGCGCCGTGTCCGTCCACAGACTCTTTACTGACTGAAATGATGTTGCTGTGAAAACAGAGAAATGAGTGTCATTTATCAGTACAGTGTCATCACTATCAATCACTGTTACTAAACCGGTGTGAATATTAGTTTTTACCTTTCCATGAACCTCTAACACGACCTCGCAGAGAAAATGAGATTCTTCTATCATCATGATGTTAGAGTAAAGTGAAGAAAAGTGAGCCTGTACTAGAGAAAGATTTTCTGACCAAAATGCATGAAAATAATACATGGAAGTCAAATTGATCATTTTGCTAGAATATTCCTTTTCCCTTTTTTTATTATATGTAATATAATTTTTTTTATTATGTGTAATAAATATGTGTGTATATTTATTTATTATGTTTTTTTTTTTTTTATTAAACAAAACCTTACTGAGGGACATGAAATTGAAATATATAAATGAATTGTTTATAATAAATATCAATATAATATTATGTATAATAAATATGTATATACATATGTGTATGTGCATGTGTATATAATCATTATATTATATTATTACATTACAGTATATTTGAACTAGTGCTGTCAAACGATTAATCGCATCCAAAATAAAAGTTTTTGTTAATATAATGTATGTGCATGTACTGTGTGTATTAATTATGTATATGTAAATACACACATATATAGTATATATTTTGAAAATATTTACATGTATTTATATGTTTATATTCATATAATTTATATTATATATTAATATTTAATATTTAATTTATAAACATAACATATTTTTCTTATATTTATATTTATATATACATAATATACAGCCCTAATATGAACATATATATATATATATATATAAATTAAATTTGTATTATATATGTAATATATTTATATTTAATATATTTTATAATGTATTTAATATATTTAAATCACCTGTGCATACAGCAGTATCATTTTAATTTTGCACTATGAACTGTTATTTGTTTTCTAATGAAATTGCATTAGCTCTAATAGTTAACTGTTAACATAATATTTTATTATTTAAATTATGCAGTCTAATTATGTCATGTAGCTTGTGATGTAACTGCTTTCTCTAAAGGTTAGCAGTCAGTTTAGATTAACTGTTATTTTTCTGTAGAGTAGTTGAACGCTGCATTAGATGATAGTATAAAAACACATCACTCTGTAGACTTCACTGCCTGGGTCGGTGTGTTATGAGAATTATATTGTTTGTGTCAATAAATAGTTAGTGTAATGTGGTCACGCGGAGGGCTAGCGTGTGTTAGCTCCAGCCTGATATCCCGCTGTTCCTATGTCTGCGGCTGAGCGCCGTTAGCAGCTAGCTCAGCACTTCCTGCAGGATTCTTATTGAGTTTGTCGAGGAACTGCAGCAGAGCTCACGCTGACAGAGAGATGGTGAGAAAAACAGTGTCAGCAGTGCAATTACCTACTTTAATGTGGCATTTGAAGGACAGATTACACCGATACACTTGCTTTTGGTCTCTATTTGCTGGATAATTCCTTTTCAAGACCTTAAAAGGTGCAACCTGATCAGCTTTAGATAAAGCAGTTCATTATCCCTTACCAAAAAATAGTATACTTCAAATTTATTTTATTAAGTATACTTAAGTAAAGTTCAAGTATATTTTTAAGTATACTTTATGTAGTAAGTAATATCGGTGTACTAGTAGTATACTTGTAAGTGTACTATTTCAATACTCCTTGGTACTAAATTGGCCCGATTCCTAGTATATAAAAGTATACTTTTAAGTATACTTTAAGTATAACAGTAGTAAACTTTGAGTACACAACTAGTTTACATCAATGTTTTTAGCTTGTACTGCAACTATACTAAAAGTGAACTTATAGGTATACTGATAGTTTACTAATTAAATACTTGTAGTAGCATTTTTAGTACACTTTGAAGTATAGTCTCAGTAAGTATGGAAAAATACGAAAGTATACTTTTAGTCTACTTTTTATGTACTTTATAGAAATGGGCTTCATGTACTTCTCAGAAATATACTTAAAATGACATTTAAGTATACTTGACATACTTAGAAAAAGTATACTAACTTCTTTTTCGCAAGGGATGCCAATCAAATCAGGTCTGTTTACTGTATTAATACATGCATTTGGTTTTATTTTGCACATATCACATGCAAATGCAATGCATATCAGGTAAACTGGTTTATCTCTTGTCATTTCAGTTTTCTGCTGGTTTTCTCCTGTCTGGTTCTGTCCGTGTTCTCCACCATCAGAGAATATGAGAAGAGCTCAGAAGACGCCCTCTACATCCTGGTATGTAATATCACAGAGGTATTGATTTAACATGTGTGCATTGATCTCATGCTAACATGACATCTGTCTGTGTGTTTGTAGGAAATTGTAACCATTGTGGTTTTCGGAGTGGAGTACATCGTAAGGATCTGGTCTGCAGGATGTTGCTGTCGATACAGAGGATGGAGGGGAAGATTAAAATTCGCCCGGAAACCTTTTTGTGTTATCGGTGAGGATTTCTGAATGCCTGCCAAGCTACACGGCAAAATGATTTTTTAAAGCTGTAAATGAAGACTACTGGAGTGCATTTTATAGGAAAATGCTATTTTAGTCTTTCTACTTCAAAATTTCATGCACTTGCTGTTACTTTTAATAATTTATGAAATGTATTATCAATTTCTGAGTGAAAATAGTCAAAGTAAATCCAAAGTAATTTTTAATGCATCCTTTTATTCATTAAGGATGCATTCAGTTTCTCAAAAGTGACAGTATGGACGTGTAATTTTACAAAAGATGCTGTTCTTTTGAACTTTCTATTCATAAAAGAATCCTACAAATAAAATGTATCACAGTTTCCACAAACATATGCAGCAGCACAACTGTTTACAACATTAAAAATAATCAGAAATATTTCTTGAGCAGTAAATCAGCATATTTGAATGATTTCTGAAGATCATGTGACACTGAAGACTGGAGTAATGATGCTGAAAATTCAGATTTGAGAAATTTTACAAAATATTAACATAGAAAGCAGCTATTTTAAATTGTAATAATATTTCACAATTTTTACTGTAGCTCTTTTATTGTACCTCCATCTACACAGAGATAAAATGCATGCCTGTATGCATGAAGTCACTTGCTAAATGCATGTAAATTTGCATATTTTCTATCACATTGATATACAGTATGCTTGTATATTTAGTTTGATCAGTTGCTGTTGTATTCCTCAGACATCATGGTGCTGATCGCCTCGATCTCGGTTCTGGCCGCTGGAACGCAGGGGAACGTGTTCGCCACCTCCGCCATCAGGAGTCTCCGGTTCCTCCAGATTCTCCGGATGATCCGCATGGATCGGCGCGGGGGAACCTGGAAGCTCTTGGGATCTGTGGTCTACGCTCACAGCAAGGTAACCGAAGATGATAAACACTCCTGAAACTGTTCAGTAACCAGTAACACTTCCAGTATGCTCCTGTAAATCTCATTCCACATCCTGGCATTCACAGCATTCACTGTGGGACTTTCATAAGAGATAAAGGTCTATTGGCTTGAGATAAAGCAATTCATTACACTCATCAAGTCAACCCTATTTACTTAATTAATACACACATCTGGTCTTATTTTGCACGTATCATTAGTAGTAAATGCAATTCATGGTAATATCAGTACATATCCATGCAAATTTTAAAGTTAAAATGAAATCAGTGTTAACTTTCTTAATTCAAGTTCCTAGTCTTATTGTGAATGATTCATCAATGCACGTCGTTCCAATGGAATGTTAATTTTGAATGTTACTTTTGAATAGAAGTGTTACTTTTGAATGTTACATTTGAATGGGAATGTTACTTTTGAGTGCTGCGTTTGAATTGAAATGCTACATTTGAATGTTGCTTTTTGAATGGAAAGTCAACATGAAATCAATATTATCTTTCTTAATTCATGTTCCTAGTCTTATTGTGAAAGATTGATCAATGCATGTTGTTACAAATTCATCTAAATTCAAAATGTAGCAAAGCATCACTTTCTTTTTCAGCTTCAATATCCTGTCTCATTCAAAAATATGTCAGATTATGGACATTTTTCAGTTGCAAATGTAATTTCATGTTATTTTAAAACATATTTTGAAGTCTTTTGATGCCCTCAAACAATGCAGCTGAAGCATGAATCAACAATATACAAACTCAATTTCCAAACGGCAAAGTCCCATTTCAGTTGCCCTAAAGAAATACTGCGTATAGACCAAATATGATTTTGAGAGGTTTATTGTTGTTCTGGCTATTGAAGATTGAAACCACACGAGTCATTCTGTCATGTGTCTTTTGTCAAGCCCAATATTTCCTGCTCGTGTTTTGAAGTGGGTTTGAGAGGTCAGATGCTCTCGTGAAACGGATCTAATGGCGTCTTTTTGGCTCGCTGTGGCTGTGTTGAGGAGAGGAGGGAAAGGCCAAAGTGGGGGCGATGCTTAATGAGACATCCTGATGAAGTGTCAGCGATCGATAAGCCTTGGCAAGGGATAAACTCATACTGTAAATGCAGGGCATGCGGTCACAGATGGAGAACTGACAGAAACAAGACAGACAGAATATTACATTTATTGCAAATTGCGTTGACTGTGCTTTGAAGATTTAGTAAAAATGGGCAAAGTTGAAAGAACCTCTAAGAACCTTTTGCTAATGTTCCAATTTCACATTTCTGAATGTTCCCTGAACGTTTACAGCATCCAGGGTTTTTTTTTAATGTTTTTAAAACATTTTTCCTGGTTATATGAATGTTACAGTAAACATTTTTCAAGTTATGAAATGTTACATTTGAGTGTTATTTTTGAATGGGAATGTTACTTTTGAATGTTAGTTTGTAATGGGAGTGCTACATTTGAATGTTGCTTTTAAATTGGAATTTAAATTTGGAGTGTTACTTTAAATGGGAATGTTACTTTTGAATGTTATCTGAATGTCTGAAACAAGTAAGTAGCAATGTTTCAAATATGCAATTAAAATGTTTTTGTGGTAATGTTTTGAGAACGTTATTAAAGACCAGGCTGGCTGGCTGCATAAACATAGTCAGTATGTTAAGACTGAGTCTGAAGATTAGTCTGAGGAACTCGCAGTTGTTCAAGTTTTTCAGATTCAAATGAACCAGTCTAAAGAGTCTAAACATTTTAAGCAACCAGCCACAGATAACTTTGAACAAACATTCT
This sequence comes from Tor tambroides, assembly GCA_021397915.2. Taxonomy (NCBI): domain Eukaryota; kingdom Metazoa; phylum Chordata; class Actinopteri; order Cypriniformes; family Cyprinidae; genus Tor; species Tor tambroides. The sequence goes on along the minus strand of JAFVLL020028695.1, from coordinate 17,130 downwards.
GTTAACATTATTGTAAAAGCATTTGTTCTGAGAACATTCCCTGTTCGCTGGGGCAATGATGAGGATGATGCTTCACCTAATAGAGCTCAATGCATTTGGGAACTGTAATGCAATTCAATGTATTAAAGTACATAAAACATAAACATTTCTAGAAATAGTTTGCTTGTATCTCATGCACTGATGTTCCTCAGCGGTCGTTGCAGAGAGAATCTATTTTAAGCTCGGCTCGTTTCGCGGTGCAGCTCCATCTTGCATGATTCCTCAGCAGTTTTGTGCTCTGTGAAAACGTACGGGGAACATCATCTGTTGTCCTGGTGATGAAAACACATTTTCTCTGACAAATGGATGCATTAAAGAAATTGCATGTTCACAGCAAACATGCTGAAATATAAATGAGTTTTAAGGGAGTTGCAGTGTAATGTGAGGAAAGGAAAGCCGTCTGTGAAATAGCAGCATTAGTCTGATTAATAATTCATGCAGAGTACACTATATTGCCAAAAGTATTGGGTTGCCCCCTTCTAATGAACAGGTTTGACTACTTTAGTAATTTCCATGAGTATAAATCTTGATATTTAAGCATATAATGATATTGTAGGAAATTGTGTGCTTCTAATTTTGTAGCAACAGTTTGGACAGGACCCTTTTCTATTCTAACATGACAATGCCTCTGTGTATAAGACAAGGTTCAAAAAGAAAATGATTGATTGAGTCAGTGTGGAAGAACTTGACTGGTCTGCATAAAACCAAGTCCTAATCCCAGTTGAACACTGGCTCTGGTGTGACTGTAAATGCAGACCTTGAGCCAAAAACTCATCACCAAACACCAATGACTTGTACATATGGGTTCAGTCATTTTAGACACTTCCAAAACTGCTGCAACAGAGATGGAAATCCAATTTTTAAATACATGAATTATGTTCCCATCGTTGTTGCCACAGATTTGGAAGTACATTTTCTGTTCTAAAGAAAGGGGTGCCAATACTTTTGTCTATATAGTCATTGGTGTTTGGTGAAGAGTTTTTGGCTCAAGGTCTGCATTTCCAGTCACACCAGAGCCAGTGTTCAACTGGGATTAGGACTTGGTTTTATGCAGACCAGTCAAGTTCTTCCACACTGACTCAATCAATCATTTTCTTTTTGAACCTTGTCTTATACACAGAGGCATTGTCATGTTAGAATAGAAAAGGGTCCTGTCCAAACTGTTGCTATAATATTAGAAGCACACAATTTCCTAGAATATCATTATAGGCTTTAACATTAAGATTTGTACTCATAGAAATTACTAAAGTAGTCAAACCTGTTCATTAGATGGGGACCTAATACTTTTGGCAATATAGTGTATATTAATCCAAAGAGGAAAACAGGTTTCTGAAGATCATGTGACACTGAAGACTGGAGTAATGATGCTGAAAATTCAGATTTGATCACAGAAATAAATGACATTTTAACATATATTCACATAGACAGCTATTTTACATTGTAATAATATTTCAGAATATTACTGTTTTTACTTTATTTTTGACTTTTTATAATGCAGCATTGCTGAGCAGAAGAGACTTTGTTCAAAAATCATGCCAACTCCTTACTGTTTACTAATTTCTCTCATTCACAGACAAAAATTTGTTTTTGTTATTATGACATCAACTCTTTCAGATGTTCTTTCTCCTAAACAAAGTAAATGGTCTACTTTGATGGTCAGTTCTTGGCCAGATTAATCAGCAGAGTGGATCAGACTGCAGTCAAGAGTCTTGTCATTCATTCATTCAGGTTCCATCATGAGTTTAATCTCGGGCGACGTCTCTCTCTCAAGGGCAAGAAAGTGGGCGATGCGCTGACGGTGCAGTTTTCAGTCTAAAATGAGTCGCAGTGGCGTAACGTTCCAGCGTCTGTGTTTGAGCGGTGTCCCATTTCTTAGCATCCACAGGAAGGTGCATTTGCAGGAGCGAAGAAACGCACTTGCTGACAGAGCAAAAACTCTGAAGTTGTTTTTCTTTGGCTTGTTTTAGGAGTTTGCTAGTGTTGGGATGTTCACTGATTGGGATTATGGTAGCAGGTGTTCACATCAGCGCTATGATTGTTACTAACTAAACTAAAACTGTTTTTGTTCATTTAAGCTAAAAAAATATAAATATTAGATGAGGAACTTATTTCAATTTTTGTTTAGTTTAAGTTGAAGCACTACAATTGCTAACTGTAAACAAAATAAATAAAAGCTAAAACTGATATAAAAATAAATTAAACCTAAATAGTAATATAAAAAAAACAAAAAGAAATAAAAAAGACAAGAGCACATAACAAAATTTCTAAAAATGTAAGTAAAATTATAGTAAAAACTGAAAGAATAAACATAAAAGCTAATTTAAAGTATTAGTAAAACTATAATAGTTAATAAATAATGCTAAAATAACACAGGAGGGTTATAGTTTCATTGAGATACTATTATAGTTTTTATTAATATTTTGAATTATTTTATATTTACTCTTTTCATTTTGATTTTAGTTAAGGTGTTGGTAATTTTGTCGTGTTTTTTTGTCATTTTTTATTATTATTTTTTTTAAGTATGTCTATATAGTTTTAATTTTTTATTTAATTTTTTGTTATTTTAGTACATCAGGATTAACTAAATGGAAATAAAAAATGTTAGCTGAAATAAAATAAACAAAATATTTTATGAAATAAAATAAAATTTTAGTTATTTTATGAAATAAACAAAAAAATATTATATGAAATATTTTATTTCATTTCAATTAAAGTTTATTTTATTTCAAGTATAAAAAAAATGTTTTATGGATTTAGTGACTATAATAATCCTGCATCATACCAGTGTTATTTTAGTGTAGTTTTTATTCATTTCATTTCAGTTTTAGATGTAGTTCAATTAACAAAAAATTGAGTTTTTATGATTTTTGTTTTAATTAACTTTTATAACCCACAAAAGTGCATCACACGTAATATTAAAATAATCAGAAGTGGCATTTGCAAAACCAAAAGTTTAGCATAATTAATATTATGCAGCTACACTGTATTGCCACTTTAGTGCATCATCATCATCATTCATGGGTTGTTGACTTATAAACTTGCAACAAACATCAGAGAAGACACTTGATATTGACATTTATTGATGGTGTGTTTAACAGGAACTGATCACCGCCTGGTATATTGGCTTCCTGTGTCTGATCCTGGCCTCGTTCCTGGTGTATCTCGCTGAGAAGGAGGATAACGAGATGTTTGAGACCTACGCCGATGCGCTCTGGTGGGGTCTGGTAAGCACTTCGCATTAACAAACACGCTTGAAGTAATGTGGCGTGTCCACAATCTCTCATAATGCGGTCTGAGATCGATAGGATTTCATGAGCAGATTGCATTCGAAGATGTTTCATTCGTTACTTCATTCAACCACATTTCTGGACTGATGAACACCATTTGTTTTCTGTAAGTGTTCTGGTGTAGAAGCGCTTCTGCATCGCTGGGCTTCATATTTAAGCTTTATTACAGAGTTAATCAGCACTCAGGGTAGATTCTCGATCAGAGTCAGCGGCTCCTCTCGGGACTCCAGTAAAGCGCTGGCGTGATTCCTCTGGAAATAAACTCAAGGACATCATCAGATAGAGCCGCAGCTGAAGTCTGCACACAGGACTAGAAGACGAGCGCGTCTGTGAGGATTATTAATTATGCAGTGATGTTTATCGCTCGTTGAGTTTGATGAGATGATATTTCAGAAAGATCACAGAGGAATCATGTGTGGATTGAGTTCGTGCTCTTGCATAATTTAGTGACAGTTTTAATATTTATTTTTCTGATTTGATTCTTGTGTGAGCAGTTCTGTGTAAATCATCATCTGAGCTTTTATAAAAGGATTTCTATTATTTGTTACTTTATTTTGACTGACTGATTAATTAATCAATCCCTTTGAATGTTAATAAAAGGGTAAATCGTGTTATAAATAATAATAATAATAATATATATATATATTTCTATTAGTTTCATTAAGATATTTTTTACATTGGGACATTATTTTTGTTATATTTTCATTTCATATTTAATAACAAATTGTCAAGTATTTATGTATGAATATATGATGAGAATCTAATGGGAATCATCATGCATGTATATGTATTCTTATTTAATAATCAATAAATTTTTAGTCCTAATCTTAAAACCTACTGGTCTGAAAATATTATTATTTTTTTTAAATTAGATTTAGATTACAGTAGATTCAACTTTATTGTCATAGTGCAGAGTACAAGTACAGGGCCAATGAAATGCAATTAGCATCTAACCAGAAGTGCAAATAGCCAATGTATATAAATATATATATATATATATGTGTGTGTGTGTGTGTGTGTGTGTGTGTGTGTGTGTGTGTGTGTATGTATGTGTGTGTGTGTGTATGTGTGTGTGTGTGTGTATATATATATATATATATATATATATATGTATGTATGTGTGTGTGTGTGTGTGTATAAAGTGTATAATATATGTATTTGTGTGTATATATATATATATATGTGTGTGTGTGTGTGTGTGTATGTATATATGGGTAGTTGATAAATAAAAATGTGACAGCAAAAGTGTAGAAAAATAACTTTACATACAAATAACATGAGAAAAATGTATCTTCATTCTTAGAGTTACAAATAGCATGAGAGAGGTTTATCTTCAATGTTAGAGGGGTTTTTTTTACATTTTTGCTGTCACACCATAGGACACGATACGTCAACTACCCATATATATATATATTATTTGTTGTTGTTGTATTGAGGAACCTCAGACAGCAAACAGCAGCCAGTGACAATGACTGAATTACTGTGCAGGATCTGAACTGATTTTCCCTCAATGTCTCACAGATCACTCTGACCACCATCGGCTACGGCGATAAATATCCCATAACCTGGAACGGACGTCTCCTCGCGGCGACCTTCACCCTGATCGGAGTGTCTTTCTTCGCTCTGCCTGCGGTGAGTCTCCGGGGATTCGAGAGGAAATGAACAGAGAGAGTCGAACAGGCTTTTAATTGAGTGGAGAGAGCAGACGCTGAATTAGATCACTGCAGTTTATTGTGAATGTAACATCCCACTGGATGCTTAATGTGTTTTTCTTTATGGCAGTTGTGCTTTAATGTAAATGCATCTATGAATTAAGATTCATCATTTCGGATTTATTGGAACCATAGTTTAAAATTCTTATTATAAAGGTGTTCATGTACATTATAATGCATTATATCTTTTCATAAATACTTTTAACCAAATTCAAAATGCATCTATACATCTTTAATTGTTACATCTATAATTTATGGAAGTCTGTTTCTGCAACAGAAAAAAAAATCTTTTTAAAAAGGTAATTGCGATGTTTTATCTCAAAATTCAGAATTGCGAGATATAAACTCAAAATTATGACTTTTTTTCCTGCAATTAAATCTCACAATTCAAAATAAAATAAAACAAATAAATAAATGAATAAATAAATAAATAAATAAATAAATAAATAAAATAAAATAAATAAAAAAGTAATTGCAGCTTTTTATTTTGCCATTCTAAATAAAATACAAATTAAATAATATATATTATTTTATTTAACAATAAATAAAATACATTTAATAAATAATAAAAAATTAAAAAGGTAATACGTATTTTTATTTTACAATTCAGACACTCAGTTCTGAGAAAAAAATCGCAAGATACAAACTCAGAATTGCGAGGAAAAGAAGTTGCAATTAACATTTTTCCATTCCTTTTTTTTCCCTTAATTTTTTATTCTGAGGGAAAAACAGGCTTTCATAGAAATTTGTAATTTATAATGGATTTTAATGAAATAAATGTTCTAAATGTGTAACAGTTAATAGATAAGTATTATAAATGTGATTTCAGTTATTCATTGAGATCATAGGGTGCATTTCAAAGAATAAGCAATGCATTAAAAGTACTTTTATAATGAATAATATATATAAATGTAAAGTGTTACAAAAATTATCTAGGGTTGTAGGATTATCCTCCCAAGTCTGAAAAGATCATGCAATGAAGCTAAGATGAAAAACTCTGAAATCCTTGGATATTTTGACAGCAGAAACTCAAATGTTCAAATAATAACAACAAATATTCAGAGAGAAGGTGGAATGATTAGACTGTTTTTGCTGCAAAAACCTTGATAAACTTTATAACTAGAGCTCAGGGAAAGAAAGAACCCGATAAAAGAGCAGTTTATCAGAAGATATGACCCCTTTAATGTCGTGACACTCCATTATAGTGCAGAATAATAGACGACACGGCTCAGTTTCTGGAAGAACTAGGTCCAATCATCATTAACAAAGTTTCTTTTCACGCTCCGCAGGGGATTCTGGGTTCTGGGTTTGCCTTGAAAGTTCAGGAACAGCATCGGCAGAAACATTTCGAGAAGCGCAGAAATCCAGCTGCCGGCCTAATTCAGGTACAACACGCCTCATCTCAACGTCCCAGATACGCTCAGTGTCATCGGCTCCAGTTAGCTGCCAAAATAACACTGAATAAGTGAGAAACTGAGAGCTCTGAAACAGTCTGATAGCCTCAAAGAATCAAATGTATCATGGTTTCCACAAAAATATTCAGCAGCACAACTGTTTTCAACATTGATAATAATCAGAAATGTTTCTTGAGCAGCAAATCAGCATATTAGAATGATTTCTGAAGGATCATGTGACACTGAAGACTGGAGAAATTATGCTGAAAATTCAGCTTTGATCACAGAAATAAATTACATTTTAACATATATTCACATATAAAACAGTTATCTTAAATTGTAATAATATTTCACAATTTTACAGTTTTGCTTGTATTTTTGATCAAATAAATGCTGCCTCAGTGAGCAAAAAACATAAAATCTTCTTCCAAAAACAAAAAAATCTATCTGATCTCATACTCATATTTCAGCAAACCTCCCTAAACAAACCAAACTATCAGTCTGTGTTATTAAATTTACAATTCACATGTCATTATTTACTCACCCTCATGTTGTTTCAAACTTGTATGAATTTTCATTTTTAGGTGAATTATCTAATGCATGTTATATTTTAATATGACTCTGTTAAATGTCATCTCTCAGGCTGCCTGGAGGTTTTACGCCACAAACCTGAATCGCACGGATCTCTATTCGACGTGGGACTATTATGAGAGGACTGTATCCGTGCCCATGTACAGGTATATGTACTTCTGCACACATTCCCCTCCCCCATCCCCCTCTCTCTCTATCCCAGCATCCCTCTGGGTGTCAGATGAGATCTCCTCAGACGTCTCTGCATCGATCTGCTCACTGACCTTTGAGGCTGTTTTTGTGCAGATTGTGAAGGTCAACAGTCCTGGCCACACGCTCTCTCCCTTCGTACCTATGGCATGTTTTATGCATCACACTTTGATTTCAAATGTCGAATCAGCAGGGGATGCATGTGATGTTGCATGTCATATGTGATGTATTGCATCAGCTAATGCTGCTTTTGAGTCATAAGAGAGAGTATATGAACATAAAAGCTTTAGAATCACGTGTTTTTGATGTGCTTCGTGCAATACAACACACCTCCACTGTTATTGATGAACGTGTAGCATCTATTGCTCTGAATGCACTGGAGTTTAAGAAACAAAGACTGTTCGATTAATTATTTTTTTTTTTTTTAAATAGTACTTTTATTCATCATGGATGCATTAAATTGATCAAAAGTGACAATAGAAAACAGCTATTTTAAATTGTAATTATATTTCACAATTTTTACTGTTTTTATTTTTTTTATTGTATTTTTGATTAAATTAATTCCGCCAAAAATTCAGAGCAAAAAATCTTCCAAAAACATAAAAATCTTTTTGATCCCATATTCTGCTGAGCCAAAAACTTATGTGCAAATGATGAGCAAATGAATCTCTTATTTGTTTTTGTTTGTTAAGTCAGGCATTTCTATTATATTAGTGCTCATATTTCATGTTAGAACAAACAGTGTTATTTGTTAGTGATTTGGTGCGTCATAAATTTCAGGTTTACTTCTCTGTAGTCAGCTTATACCTTTTTCTTGCTGTCTGTTTCTGTCTGTGTAAAAAGACATTATATTGTGCAAGAGATAGTAATGTAAAAGTAGTTGTGTGTCTAATGTATACCTATAAATAAATACATATATATGCAAATTCCTGTCTTTTTCCTGTACATTCTCTCTCTGTGTCCCTCTCACAGTCAGCGGTGTATTTATTAATAGTACCTTGTTAGTTTTTTGTCGATTTTTCTGTCCAAAGAAGCTTCCAGATTTACATGAGCATTGCGCAGCATTTCCTCTTCACACATCATCCGTGTGCCAACAATCTCTGTGTGTTTTTCCAGACTCATCCCTCCTCTGAACCAGCTCGATCTGCTGAGAAACCTCAAGAGCAAATCCGGCCTCTCCTTTAGGTGATGGAAAATGGCGACTTTTATTTCTGATTCTCTCAGATGAATAGTTTATGTGTTAATGAATTGCATTGTGCCATTTCAAGCTAAATTGATACATTTTAATATTTATTAGATAGTTTTTAGTTTGTGAAAGGACTTCTATCATTGTATGAAAGATGTATGATTTTGTTTTCTAACGCAGGAAGGAAGCTCAACCAGAACCCTCTCCGAGGTTAGTAATATCATGTGCGCTGTACATATAAATGATCTAATATTTCTCAGGCACCACAGATGTTAAATGTGAGTTGTAATGCTCTCTTTTGCATGCATCATGTCTGTTTGGGTGTTATCAGTGCTGCCAGCACAGGATGTGTTTCATGGACGTTGTTTGTGTGCAAATATTTTGCCAGTCCATGCATGTCCACATCAATGGACACGGGGTGTGTGTGTGTGTGTGTGTGTGTGTGTGTGTGTGTGTGTGCACGTGTATTAGTTTGACCTTGTTTGTGCGCAGACAGATGTGTGGCATTTAATAAGCCAAATGCATATGAATACATCCGCCCACGTTTCAACAAAACACTGAAACACGTGTTGTGAAGACACTGAATCTCTACAGGAAACACTTTATTATGACCTTCGTTGACTTATATTTAAGCTTAAATATTGTTTTGATTGTAAATATAATGATTTATAGTGTGGAAGCAAAATTAATGACAGACTCTTGAATTAATGAAAATTTAATGTGCACTCAAGGTTGTTATGCATTGCAAAATGTACTCATATCTATGCATGTTTCAAGACATTTTTCAGATATATTTAGTGTTTTGTGAAATAAACATGGAATTACTTTCATAGCCCTGCAATCATAATGAATGAATCAACATCCTTGATATGTGTCAACCAATCAGAATGTGTTACATGGTTACATGAATTTTACCAAATCAGGTAAAACTCCTGGGTGAATGTTAACTTATAGTGGAGTTTTCTAACTTTTCAGATCATTTTCAGTAGTTTTTGATTATGCTTGACACAAGTGCTTTTTCCTAACATCATAACTAAAGCATCTTGCAAACCCTCAGTCTCTAACTTCAACTCTCTTCCACCCTTCACAGTCAGAAAGTGAGCCTGAAAGAGCGTGTGTTCTCAAGCCCGAGAAACTCTGCGAACAAAGGGAAGAACTCTCCTCAGGGCCAGCAGCCCCTGCGACGCTCTCCTAGCGCCGACAACAGCATCGAGGACAGTCCCTCCAAAGTACCCAAGAGCCTCAGCTTCTGCGACCGCAGTCGAGCCAGACAGGCCTTCCGCTTCAAAGGCGCCGCGTCCCGCCAGAACTCAGAAGGTGAGGGAAAGCAACCCGTTCCTGTGCACTTATCCGGTGTTGCCTTCTGTATCTGTCCGCTTTGGTCGTGGTTTGGTAGTTGTAGGATGTTACATTTGTTATAGTTGTTACAGAATGTTACAGAATGTTACATACACAGCATGTTACAGAATAGTAGTTGTAGAATGTTGCATTTGTTACAGAATGGTACAGAATGTTACATACACAGAATGTATCAGAGTGGTAGTTGTAGAATGTTACATTTGTTGCAGTTGTTACAGAATGTTACAGAGTGGTAGTTGTAGAGTGTTACATTTGTTACTGAATGGTACAGAATGTTACATAGAATGTTACAGAATGGTAGTTGTAGAATGTTACATTTGTTACAGAATGTTACTCATCACAGTTAAAAGTTGTAGATTCAAACACAACAAGTAACAATCATGAAGTGCAAGACCATCATTATAGTTTGTATATTTGAAGTTGCAGTAGATACAATGTGAAAACTAGTGCCTGGTTGAGGAATTATACACCAGTCTTGTGTCTGAGATTGCTTTAAACTGGTTAGACATGTCCACGTTCACTTGAATAAGTTGCATTGAGAAGGCATGAAGACAGAAACTAGATTAATTTTATATAATCCAGATTCAGAATCAAGTTGCACACATCAGGATTCTTATTCTGTCTTTCTGTTGTGCCATTGCATGTTATTTTTGCGGTGTTGTATTGTGATCAGCGTAATTCTTTCTATCTGCGTTATTTGTGCATATCAAATTTATCTTAGTATAATCGAGTCACGTGTTGCTTTTGCTGCCAGTTTTTTGTGGAGAAACTGAAAGTTCTTGAATTGAAGATTATGAGCAAATTATTTTATTAGCTAAAATGTGCTATTAATTTATGTAAGCTATTTAAGATAAGCTAGTTTTATGATTGGTATGAATGCAGTATATGATTTCATGGCATATATTATGGCATAAATATATATTATTTTACATACCAATCATAACATTTGGCCTAAATCATTAGGCTGTGTGTTGGAATATTGAAATATAATTTATGAAAAAGTCTGTGCTTTGGTTACACTTTCCACAAAGTGCAAATTCACTGCTTCTTTTCAAGTAAGTGGTTTTTAGAATCCTTGACCTTTCATTTAATAATGTACAGTTTCAGATGACTAAATATAAAGGCAGTCAGCTGTGAAACTTCATAAAACTATTTGACAGAATTAAGTGGACGGCAGCTTGTGGAAAGCTGACCTTTTGTAATCCATGTGTGTGTTTATGATTTTCCCCTCGTTTTTTCTGATGAATGTGGATCCTGATGCTGTCCTTTCCGTTTCTATGTTGGATGCTGATGCTAAAGTGCTCATTGAGATGCAAGAGGAAAATTTGAGACACAGGAACTCTCCAGGTCAGGCAATCCAGATGGGTTGGGCTTCCATTCAACCGCTTAAAACCAAAGCACCATATTCAGTCAAACTAACCAGCTTCAGTCACAGCACAACTACCAGTCTGCAAATATGCTTCGGGTTTGGTTTGAGCTATGATTAACATTTTACTTATCTTACATGCTTTATAAAAATACATTAATTGAGCAATATCACTATATGGACAAAAGTATTGGGACACCACCATGTTTGACTACTTTAGTAATTTCTATGAGTACAAATCTTAATGTTAAAGCATATAATGATATTCTAGGAAATTGTGTGCTTCTAATTTTATATTAAGAGTTTGGACAGGACCCTTTTCTATTCAAACATGACAATGGCTCTGTGTATAAGGCAAGGCTTAAAAACAAATGATTGATTGAGTCAGTGTGGAAGAACTTGACTGGTCTGCATAAAACCAAGTCCTAATCCCAGTTTAACACTGGCTCTGGTGTGACTGTAAATGCAGACCTTGAGCCAAAAACTCATCACCAAACACCAATGACTTGTACATATGGGTACAGTCATTTTAAACACTTCCAAAACTGTTGCAACAGAGATGGAAATACATTTTTTAAATACATGAATTATGTTTCTGTAAAGATTCCACTGAAGGCGAGCGTAGTGAGAACCCAAGTGCAGTTTATTTACAAGGTGATATACAAAATCCAAACATACGAAGACTTGACTTGAAACAGACTTGACATGAAACAGACTTGGCGTGGCATGAACAGACTACACTCACCAACAGCAGGTTACAACATCAATACACGACCAGGCAACAAAGGCAATAACATGGCAACTTATAGAAAACAGAGTGGGTCACATGACATGAACAAACCAATGGGAAACAAGACACATGACCTGGACAGCCAATCAGAACATGACACTTTGAACAAGGGAACCAATAGCATGAATACATGAGGGCAAGGGAAGCATGACACAAACAGGAACCATAACTAAACTTCAAAATAAAAGACATGAAAACAAGAACATGAAACAAAACCCAAAACAGACCTTACAGTTTCCATCGTTGTTGCCACAGATTTGGAAGTGCCTTTTCTGTTCTAAAGAAGGGGGTGTCCCAATACTTTTGTCCATATAGTGTATGTACAAGTCATTGGTGTTTGGTGATGAGTTTTTGGCTCAAGGTCTGCATTTAAAGTCACACATTTCGTTTTGAACGTTACCTTATACAAACTGTTGCTATAAAATTAGAAGCACACAATTCCCTATAACATCATTACATGCTTTAACATTAAGATTTGTATTAAAATAGTCAAACCTGTTCATTAGAAGAGGGTGTCCCAATACTTTGTCCATATAATGTATCACACAATCATACTGTTGCTCTGAATATTAACAGTCTAATTCCTTATGTGTTTTAATTGGGTTTCATTCGAAGTAAAGCTCAAGGGTCTCTTGACTAAAGCTCTCACTTATACAGCATGCTAAATACATTTATTAAATTATTTTGCCCATTTAAAGCTACAGTATGTAAGGTTTTCTGTTCTTGAATGACTGCATATCTCTCAAGACTGCTGGGATGAATTTAAAGAGACTCAATTGAGAATTTTCATGGCACTGTGGCACAGCATGAGTAGTATTATTGTTGAAGCTCTTTTCATTAGTTATGAAGGTCAAATGTATCTCTATTTAAGGATTCAGCTGTCATTGGGATAAATCCGCTAAAAAGGCCACCAGCAGTCAGCTAAAGTTCATCAGCCAGTTATGTCAAATGTGATCGTCTGATCATCATGAAATTTAGACATATGTGCATACGTGTCTTTAAGAGGCAGTGTACCAAATTTAGTGTATCTCAGCCACTAGGTGGTGCTGTAATAAGCAAATGTATCTAACTCAAGAACCATATCGGGTCACAATACAATTTTGATTGGAGAAATTTTCACCATTTTAAATTTCCTGAAAAACCTACTTTTCAAACTTAAAATTGGTCTTTCATTCTGTTTAACATTAAATTTTCTTACAAAAAAGTTAATCGGGTCATTTTAAAATATCTGATTGTTCGGCACACTTAAGTCAATACAATTTTCAGGTGTATTATTGGTCCATATTGACTAATAATCCTGTATCATGTGAACACAATGTGCAAACTTAACAAATTTTGGTGCACAAAGACACCAGGACAATCTTAGGAGATGCTCCAAATTTCATGAAATTGTGCCTAGAAATGCTACAATTAGGAAGCTTCGTATCTCCACAACCCCTTTTGACTGAGGAAGCTGATTAAAAATTTGGTTTGTTTGGATCCAGTTCATTTCCCCTTCTATCCTGAGTACATCACAGCGGTCTGAGAATACGCCAGTCTGTAAAGCCTCACCTGCTTTAAATGCTGGACTGTCCACTGTTCTTTCTGTTTGATTTTGAACAACGAAAAATATTAGTTAAAAATCTGATGTGTTCTTTTGCTAAAATGCTTGCATGTTTAAGATAAAACCTTTAGCATGATGAACTGTTTTTTTATTATTATTGTTTTATTATGCTCTAAAATGAAATCTTTTTTAGTTAGTACTTTTATTTTTACAGTTTATTTTACATGTGAACCTTTTTTTTAAAAAAGAGCTAATTAGTCAGTGTTATCAGTCTAATAATGTTACTAAAGTCCCATAGCCTGTGAAATACATTCAATGTCCTAAAACATGCATATATTCATAATTATTGGTTTCTGGTTACAAATTTGTCATTTTAGCTACAGTAACAGATTTAAAAACAACAAAACTGAAGTTAAATTACATTAAAATCCAATCAAAGTCCTGGTACATTCCAGAAACACAACATTTCATATTGCACTTATGTTTTTTACACTGATGTGCATGAGATATTTTGTGGTACAACTAAACCTTCTATATTTCATGTTGTGTATTTTTAAAGATTTTTTTCATCAATGTTCTTTTATGAGTCATGAGCTTCTTTAATAGTAACAGTATATTAATGACTTTCCCCTTCTTTTCTCATTTTAGTTTTGTTTTTAGAAAAGTCCAGCAATTTCAGCTAGTAATGCTGTACTTCTGTTTAGTAATGATGCTGTTAAGTTCATGAAATATCTTGCTGTCATCTATAAATTGCTATCAAGATATCAGATGATTAGCATATTATAAAAGCAATGGAAAGTCAGAGATAACCTTGTGATTGCTATAAATGTCCACCTGATGTCTTGTTAGTGTGCAGAATTCAATTTGCACCTTCATTTGAATGTCATTTCATTGTATTTAAAAACTGACACTCTTTGAGTAATTGTATCTGAACATTTCACTTCATGCAAGAAAGAGTGTGTGTCATTTCTCTGAAGGTGAATCGTTTATTTGAAGCACTGAAGCTTTGGATAACTGCAAAACAAAATCTGGCTTTAGAACTAAATCTGGTTCACCTATAGAGAATTTACAAGTTTCAGAAAATTCTGAATGTATTTTATTTTTCATTATTATGACCATTGTTCCTTGAAGTTACAGATTTTAAGCAGGTCTGTTTTTTTGCTTTTGTAACTTTATTACCATCTCTCCTCCCCAAACTATCGCAGCAGTTGAAGGGTTAATCAGTAAGAGATTATCAAACAGGAGCTCGTTTTTTACCAACCTTAGAACTAGTGCTAGTGGATGGCTGCAAACTTTGCTCTTTTACCTGCATGTGAGGAGAACTAGTTAGTCCTGAGGAGGAAAAGCTAATGCAATGAAGACCACAGAGCTGTGGAACAACTAGTCAACCTCATTAAACTGGTTTCAGACCGTCATTATTCACTCGAGGGTCTGGAGCCAGGCGGTTGTTTTAAGGCTCTGTGGTTTATTTGGCACAATAAGCACAGGTAGATTTATTTGTACGCACCTGTCCTGTGCCAGATGGCCTGTGCTAACTAATGGGAACACGGGAGAAAGAAACTGTGACCCAAAATGACAGATGCAATCAGCGTTTTGCATGAATATTAGAAAATGGGCTGGGTAGTGTTATTTAAAGGGACAGTTCACCCTAAAAATTAAAATTAGCTGTTAATTTAGTCACCCTCAGGCCATCCAAGATGTAGCTGCCTTTTTTCTTCAGTAGAGCAAAAAATAAATCCATGGTGATTCCTAAAATGCACGTCAGTGGCTACCCTTTTTTTTTTTTAATCAAGGAACATAAAATTAGTCCCCATGGCTCCTGATGATATATTGAGATCTTGTGAAGTGCAATGATCGGTCTGTGCCAAAAACTGAACATTATTTACAACATTATTAGGTGCTGAAAAACACGAGATAGTCTCTGTTCATTTTAACCAATAAGAAATGGATTGCTTTTACGACTTTATTCTCATTTTTGTGTTTATGCCATTGACTTGCATTTTAGGAATCACCAAGAGCCACAGAAATTCAGATAAAAAAACGTTCTTACTGCTCTACTGAAGAAAAAAAGCCACCTACATCTTGGACAGCCTGGCGAAGAGTAATTTAACAGCAATTTTTCAGTTTTGGTTGAACTATCCCCATTACTATCCACTATAAGTGCTAATGACTCTAAATCAGTGGTTCTCAACCAATGAGAGTCATGACCCAAAAGTTAGTTACAGATCTGTTTTGATAAAGAAAATATGACCTGTATAACATTAAATGCTGGTTACAGGTTTGGCATTGTGTTGGGTGTTCAACATAAAATCAGTTGAGAACCGCTGCTTTAAGATTGAAGGTAGTTTAGACGAGTCCAGCACTGAGGTAGCACTGGTTGAGTACAAGTTTAATCAATTACCAACGCTCTAGAAAATCATTTAAAACAGTCAATTAAATTGAAGAAAGCATTTCATTATGCTCATTAACATATTTGACAGATGCCTCAGTGCTTTATTAACTCACTCATAGTCAAACACTTGATTAAATAATGTCTTTTGACAAAAATGTGCCAGTATTTCTACAAATTCAGTCTGCTGAAAGAATTATTAATTTAATTGTATGGCAAAGTTCATTGCTGTTTGCTTTTACAGCAGCCTCAAAAAACAGGTTTGGACTTAAGTTACACTTAAAAGTGTCTGAATGTCACTGCATTAGATACAAAATATCAAATCTGCACAATTTTGCAAGTTGTTTTTTTTTTCTTCATAACTTGATGCTTGATGTAGTTGTAGTTCATTAAATTAACTATGAACGTTTTACTAACGTTTAACAAACACAAATACTTTGCACTGTAAAAATATGTATTTTTCAAAGTACATTATTGGAGAGTGTTTTATTAGAAAATATATTTTTTTAATTAATTGAAATTTGTTATCAATTTTCTATCAATTTCAGTGTCCATATTATTTATTTATTTATTTATTTATTTATCATTTTAAACCACCTATATTAGTGAAATTTGCTAGCAATGTCTAAATGAAAATTGTTTCCATTTTTTCAGTGTCCTTATTTATTTATTTATTTATTTTATTTTATTATGTATTTTTTTTATTTGTTTATCATTTTAAGCCAAATATCATTAGTGAAATTTGTAAGCAAATTTTTATTTTTTTTGTCCTTATATATTTATTTACAGTTTTTGTTTTTTTTATCATTTTAAACCAACTTATTTATTATCTGATTCAGTTTAACTGTTTAAGTGTCCGAATGTGTTTTGGGGTCACTGTATGGCTTTGTTATTCTTTGGGCCACAGTTGTTTGGGTTTCTCCCGTCTCGTAGCTTTATAAAGATGGCATTGCATTGACCAGTCTGGTGTGGGACTGAGCTAGTTAACCGAGTTAACGGCTGCAGCTCTGCTAAGTGTAGGTTTTTGGAGGGTTTAGGGGGTTTGTGCACTAACTCCAGAGTCCTGCTGTCCGTGTTGTGTTTTTTAGAAGCCAGCCTTCCCGGAGAAGACATTGTTGATGACAATAAGAGCTGCCATTGTGAGTTTGTCCCTCAGGATTTAACGCCGGGGCTAAAAGTTACCATCAGGGCCGTGTGGTAAGCAAAGATGAGACAGGCAGCATCCATCAGACGAGTAATATTATTGATAAAACTACAGCAGTCTGCATCACATAATATTACCTCA
>JAFVLL020028694.1:0-13779 GCA_021397915.2 Tor tambroides | reverse complement strand
AACATTAAACAGGAAGTCAAACAGAGGCCTACAAGGTGTGCTGTGCTCGTTCTGGTTTTCGTCCTTCAGTAGAAGCAGGAACTTCTGTTTTGAGTGATCGCCCCATTTTCTCACGACAGATTTCAGGATACAGCTCAGGATAAAAGATGTCCAGCAGAAGGGTTTATGTCTTGGTGAGCTCAAACAGTCACAGAGACACATTTTTTCCGTAAATTTGCCATTCTGAAAGCTTGTACAGTGCTATCCATCATATAAATAGTTTCCTGTGAAACAAAGCACAACGAACAGAAGTTATCGGAGGATATGGTAACACCTTTTCATCTTCCGCTGAAAAACTCAGACGCCAGCCGAGTTTGATATAAACTTTAAATGTCTTGAAAGCATATAAGGTAAAGCACACAGTGAATCACACAACACTAGAGCTCCGGATTTTGGTGCGTTTCTGGATTTGTACCTGAATTCTCTCTAATCCATTCTCAAATACCTCAAAACAGTTTGGTGTTATTCTTTCAGCTTAAGACTTGGCAGGTGTGTAACCGGACCCACGTTAACAGTCTGACAGATTATTCTATTTCTCCGCAAAACCATTTTTAAAGGGAGGATGATAGAGGGAGCAAGAGGAGGAGGAGGAAGGGAGGATTTGGCAAATGAGTGTACTCTGCAGGTGTTGGGTAACTGGATTAACACAAAGCAGGAGAAAAGGAATTCCTCTCCTCTTTTTTGGAAACCGAGAGCAGCAAAACTACTTTTTTAAAGCGAAAAAGAGAGAAAGACATTATTTAGCTCATATGATCCGATTTAGGTGAGTTTGAATGCATATTTGCTTGCATTCAACATTTGGAAGCACTAAACATGCCCCTTTCAGGTCTCCGAATTGCTTAATGCTTCTCAAAGCATCAGACTCTACAGGTCGTGGAGGAAAGCATGATGGCAGAATAAAACCTTACTTTCTATCTCCCGTCCCTTCTCCCTCTTCTTTCCTCCGTTTGAAAGTCTTTCAAAAGACACACCAGAGAGTAAATAAAGAAAAAAGGGGTCGCAGCGAGGAGTCTCCCCTCTGCCGGAGCAGGAGTTTATCTTAAACTCTAACCACAATAAAACTGGCGGGATGAACAGAACGACAATGAAGACCGCTGACGCTTCACGCCAGTTTGATTGTCCTCCAAAACCAACACCCCTCTGAGACACACACAAATTTGGACAGCTCCCTTCAGTCAAGGTATCTGAGTGAAATGGCAACTCTGTGAAGCTCTAGACAAAACACTTGTCAGCATGTTGTTTTATCAGAGGCAGGGTGGGACTGACGTTTCAGTGGAAACGTTTGGCTCTTTGTTGTGGTCACGCTGCACCCTGAAAATGTTTTTGTTCTGCTCGGTTCACACAGAGCTGTCATCCCCAAGAACTGAGATGCAAACATACAGCTGTATTATTTAAACGAGAGATAGGAAATCTTGATACAGGTGTCTGAAATGGCAGTCCACCTTTCCAACGCCGCATGAACGTAGCGAGTTTGAAAATTTCCCCCCGTAAAGAGCCGTATTTCAATCCAGAATGCATTTGGAAATTTTTACTCGCTGACCTCCCTCATGACAAACCGTAAAAAACCCTGTCAGACATCTAATTACATAAGTCTCTATGTGCACCATGGGGGAAATAACATTTGCAGATATTCCATCCACCTATAAAAACAAAGGGAATGATGAGCTTCCTCATGTTTAATAGGAAAATTAAACGGCCCTGATTCATTGACTCCTGGTCAAACTGTCAAGATACCAGTCCAAGATCTAGGAGAATGAATCAAATATAGTGGAAATGAACAAGAACCAATTAATTAATGGAGATCTAAGACAAAGGAAACACCTTTAGTAACATTTGTAGACTAGGGTTTTTCAAATGTGAACATAATCCTAGGTGCAAATGAAAGTTCTTAGGTAAAAAAAGAGATACATTTTGTTAGAATTCCTGGTCCCACTTTATATTAAGTGGCCTTAACTACTGTGTACTTACATCAGAAAATAAGTACAAATGTACTAATTGTGTTTACAGAGTATTGCAAAACACTTCTGCTGCTATTGAGGTAGGATACGGGTAAGGTTATGGACAGGTTTGGTGGTATGGGTAGGTTTAAGAGTGGGTTAAAGTGTAAGGGGGGGGGGGGGGGTCAACAGTGTAATTATAAATGTAATTACAGAAATTAATTACAGATGTAATGACATGCAGGTATTTTTAAAAATATAAGTATAATGTAAAAACATGTATGTACACAATAAGTGCATTGTACCAAATGATAGTTAAGGCCACTTAATATAAAGTGGGACTGAATTCATTACTAAATTTATGTTTTGAAATTGTGCCGACCAATTGTGCCACATGTAGTAGGGCCAATCACTTAATACATAAAGAGTGGTGTACTGTCCTTTACCTGCTCACTGTATTTACATTAATGATGTTAGCCAGATTGTATGATTTGTCAAGATTTAATAAATCTTATATCAACACAAAATGTGTTGACAAAAAGTAACATCAGTGGATTTGTACTCTTTGCCAGATAGAGTCAATGTGTGTGAATCAAGAGGTTAAACATTCAGATGTCACATTTTCACTCATCTTCTTTTATTCTTTGTGAATGTACTATAATATACACAAACAAACAAGTCAACAAACCAGCACATTCAAGATTAACTCACCTTTGATAGTTAAATCACCCGTCCCATCTTAAAAAAATAGCATTAAATATATTTCAGCGTTAAAGTCAACATGAACTAACATTCGCAACCCATTTTACTTACGTAATATAATGCATTTCCAAGTTAAACAGAATGTTCAATGTGAAAACATGTAGGGTGGGAATCAATGGGATGGTGTAGTAGCTGTTACATACAAGAATTGTGCCAGAACGAAAGTAACTTTGCTAAAAATATGACCAAAGTGACATCAGCAGAAATAAAAACAGCAAGCTATTCAAATTAAAGATTACAAAGACAAACAATTATTGTCATTTGAATATTGTGCACTGATGAATCGTTCACAAGACCAGGAACATTCATTAATTTTGACTTAATGTTGACTTCAAACACAGCTGGACTTGAACTACAATAAAACTTGCTATTTAGCTTGCTATTAGCCACTTTGGTCCCACTTTATATTAGGTGGCCTTAACTACTATGTACTTACATTTAAATTATTAATTTGGTACAATGCACTTATTATGTACATACATGTTTTTACATTGTACTTATATTTTTAAAAATTCTTATATGTAATTACATCTGTAATTATATTTATAATTACACTGTTGACCCATCCCTTACACCTTAACCCACCCTTAATACCACCAAACCTGTCCCTAACCTTACCCGTATCCCACCTCAATAGCAGCAAAAGTGTTTTGCAATACAATATGACCACAATAAGTACATTGTACTTATTTTTTGATGTAAGTACATAGTACTTAAGGCCATTTAATATAAAGTGTGACCGCCACTTTTGTGATCTTGTTAAAGGTAAACATATAAGCAGAGGTTTCTGTCTCCACTTCAAGAATAAGACAAATCTGTGTCTATAAGAATACACCTTGATTTCCCCGCACTGTAGTGCTTTATTCATCAGCTGTAAATATAGCTCAAGAAACATTCTTTTGCGCACCCACACTCCAGCTTCATCTGCCACAGTGTACATGCCTGTGGTCTAATCGCTTAAACGTTTCACTTTTAAAATGTACAACAGTTATCACACCGAAGATTTTCCTTGGATTCAGACCACTGCTAAAAAAAAAAAGGCCTGTTGTATTTTCCAAAACCTCTTTTAATTAATCACGCTTTCAATTCTTAACAGAAGCTCCTAGGACACGAGGGAGCGAAGAGAAATGTTCCGCTTTGACTATGCGAGAGTATATTTTACAAGAATTACTCCAAAAATTCAAGGCTATTTTTACAGTGATAACTTTGGTATTCGATATTATTAAATTATCATGGCCCCTCAATGGATGTATTGTATGTATACATGAGGAAACCGGACACCCAAATCGCATCACAGATGAAATACATAAAAAAAAAGCTCCAGTTATAAATGTTTGGAAATTTCATCAGGGTTCGAAGCTGCTGAAGGATTAAAGTGCTGAGAAGTTTAGTCCAAAGAAAAGACAGTCATCAAAATAAACCACAAGGAAAAAATCTTTAATATTTTCTTCATACCAGATTGAAACAGAACTACAGCGATACAAGAGAATGAAACGACTCAAGGACACACAACCGCACACTCACACAAACATGACAGGAACTGATTTATGACAGAACATGGGTGTGTGTGAGAGCATGCCTGCACACTTACATACTTTACCCCATGTTTTGACTGACAGCTATATAAAAGTAAAGACACTTTCTCAGATATCATTTACTATAGACAGAGTTGCATTACTACTCCTAGGACATCAATGAATGGGAGATATTTAACACTAACACTATATATCCTCAAACTGGTATTTCATTGATAATAAGAGGCCATTGTACACGACTGGATCTTACATTACAGTCTAAATACATGACTAGCGCATTGAATTGCATGTATTTATGTGTAATTATTTTGTTGAGCTGCTTGTAATTGCACATTATTGTTGTTTTTTATGTTGTGAAATTATAGTAACATGAGTGACAGAGATACTTTGCATACTTTGTGAGGTTTAATTTTCAGCCCTTATCTGAGTAAAATCAGAGAGTAGGATCACTCATAGGAACACGAGAGAATCATATGGATACCATACTAGCTCAAAACAGACTGAATTACAGGTTCATTTGTGTGTTGTCAGGCTAGTAGGTTAACATTTGAGAGTGTGGCATGCGGCAGGAACTGACACTGACATTTGGGTTACAAATTGTGCATACTGCTATTATCAGCGGTTGGTCCGGACATTGCTGCTCTGTTACTATGGTCTTTGAAATTCACATCCAAATGGACGGTAAGGTTTATAAAAGGAGACTGCGGCTGCAGTTCTAAAATAGATTGCTTGTAGGTTAATTTACACTCCACCAGGATAACTTGGACAATTATTATACAAGTACCACACTGTCTAATATTAGAGAGTGTTTAACATTTTTCACATTTTTACATTTATATTACACTAATGTTCAGTAAGATTTATAATGTCACAAAAGATTTCTACTTCAAATCATTTTCACTTTCATGAAATAATCCTAAAACACTATTACAATTTTAATGAAAAAACATTAAGCATCACAACTGTTTTCAACACTGATATTAATAAGAAATGTTTCTTGTTCAGAAAATCATATTTCTAAAGTATCATGTGACACTGAAGACTTGAGTAATGGCTGCTGAAAAATCAGGTTTGCCATCACAGGAATAAATTAAATTTTCAAATATATTAAAATAGCAAACAGTTATTTTAAATCGTAAAAATATATCACAATATTAGTTTTTATTTTATTTATAGTCAAATAAATGCAGCCTTGGTGAGAACCAAAAACATTTTACTGACCCCAAACATTTAAATGTTCATTTGTTGTCATCTTATTATCTATATGAAAACTTACAGTAGAAGACAGTTTAACCAGAGAGCGTTACGCTAGTTTAGGACAGTTTAACCAGAGACGGTTAACACTAGGTTGGTAACAGTAATGCTATTAGTCTTTTGACTCTTTACAGAAGCGACCGGAGTGAGAACGTGTCACTTTGACATGTTGTTTGTCATTTTCCTCTGTGAGGTCACACACCTGAGGTATGACCCGCTCGTGTGTTCATCCACTTAGAACAACCACGGCAACAGCCGCCCTGGAACCCGGGGGCTTTGATCTGATTGGATAATTAGATCATGATTGTGAAAACCATAGAGGTCAGAAAACACTCGCGATTTTCTTTTTTACAAACAAGCTGATTCTAACTTGCTCAGACAAACTGCATGTTTTCTTAATGTTTCATTAATGTACAAAATGACGTTTTGTGCTTCATTTTCATTTATGTCTGATTTTATATGAAAGCTGAATAGCATCATTTAAGTTTACTGTTTATTGTACCACATGAGAGAACCATCTGGACTCAAATAGCTTATAACAGGACAGAGTTTATTGTTTAAAAAAAATACCCACTGGTTTCGCTCTCTCTCTCTGTCTTCTTTAAATAATTTGGACCATAATACACTCTGACACAAAGTTTGCTTTAAAAACCAAAGAGGCATTTGATGAGCATTGAGTAAAATGAACCTGTTCATTAAAAGAGAAAGAGAGAGAGTGCAGAAACCTGATCTTATAATGTGGGCCAGATTGGCTTACAGTGGCCCCCATATCATATACAAGCTTTCATCTTGCCGTCGCGCTACGCCATAGTTCTCTCTCCACACCGCTGCCTCTGCAGGCAGGCCTGATTAATAAATTGTCCTTGATAAATATTGCATTTCGTTCCATACCCACATCTGGAAATGATAATGGTGCTTTCTTGAAAACGTACAGCAAACGAAAGTCCTGCAGAGCTTATACGTTAGAGCATCAATAGTCTTAAAGAACGGCAATGTTCAAGTGTGTTATCGGACAGGCTAAGAATTTGTCTTTCGTAAATTTGAAACAGGCTTGAAAGTGGGGGAGCGAATGTGGCTCACAGAAAACTTAATCATCATTTCAGACAGGTTCGCTCTTCAGACCTTTGCTCAAACCTCTCATGTGGCAATAGCTTTCTGTGTTTTCATTGCACGGAGGAATATAATTTGCTGCATTCCATCTCGAAAAGTTTCCGCCATGCTGTATACGGGTTCAACATTGTCAGTTCCGTCATTCGAGAAAGATTGCGTTGTTCTGTGTGGACATTCATTAGGGCATCTGTTCTTGGCCCGACGCATATCCACTGACCGCTCCCCTCTATTCTCATTAGCCTATCTCAGACAGGAAAATCTAATTAATCTGAATAAAAATACCAGCGCTAATGTCATTAATTGTGACGAATTACTTGGATAACACAGCTTTCCTGGAAACATAAATAAATAAATAAAACACAAAGCTTTCCTCTAGCGAAAATGATCATTGTGTTGAAAGGACAACATGTCAAAAGTGTGCTAAATGAATACAAAGGCAAAAATAAATAGATTATCAACATGAAAAAAAAAACAAAAAAACGTGAGGACAGAAAGAGAGGAATGTCTCAGAGCCAGCATTATCAATACTGAAAGTGAGAGGAATGTTTTTACAGAAGGGGATTGTAATTGGCTGAATGGGATGACAAAGCACACTACAGAGAATGAAAAAAGGGAGGGAGGGAGAAAGGAAGAGAGAGAGTGGTGTGCTGTAAGCAAAAGCAGATTGCATATATTTTATAGGGATCACTGAAACAGTGCACAATGTGTCTTCAGTCAAACAATATAGAGCAGCAGGACTTACTCACAGCCAACACGGTTCTGTTATTTATAAAGTCTCTATCTTAAAGGCATAGTCACCCAAAATCATTCTCATGATAAATAATCATTTTATTATTTACTCATTGTCAATCAATCGATATTTTACAGAATTGTACTGGTTGCTCTTACAGTGAATAGGGACTGAGGCTTTCAGGATTCAAAAATGATGCAAAAACGCCACATACAGTATATCATAAAAGTGGTCTATACAATTTGTGTACTATATTCCAAGTCTACTGAAGTCATACAGTAGTTTTGTCAGATGAACAGACTAACATTAGTCTTCCAGTTCAGCATGTTCATGAGACACGTGGAGATGTTTGATTTGTGTCAGATCTTTTCAATGAATCAACCGATTCAGTTCACAAAACTGAATAATTTGATTTCGAATCAGAGTGATGTGTCTCTTGAGTTCAGCTCACTGACTAACTGATTTAAATTTCAGTCTGTTCATGACACAAAGTTATTGTATGACTTGAGAAGACTTGGAATGTAGTGCACAAGTTGTATGGACTACATTTTAGGATACTTTATTGGTGTTTTAAATCATTTTTGAAGCTTGAAAGTTTGGAATGACATGAAAGTGAATAAACGATGGCCAGATTTTCATTTTTGGATGAACTATCCCTTTAAGAAAGCCCTCTTTTTTTTGCAATATCATTAGCAATGATACTCATGAAAGATAAAGGCACTGATGTCCTTTGGTCATCTGTGCTTTTTGACTCATGTTTTTCCATTGTGTAAGCAGAATGATGGGCCTGCAGACTGTTCTGTGGAGAACACACTGTTTCTCTCATGGTCTATAAAACTGTTTTCTCTATTTCAGAGAAAGAAAAAAAAACCTTAGAAATGAAAAATAAAGCCTTCTGTTCAAAAATCAGGGTTATTCATCTGTTTAGAGTGAAAAGAGACAGGACAAGGAAGGGCAAATACAATCAGCACTATTAAATAATCATGCATCAGGGTATTTTAGTGATCATTTTAATGAAATGGAATATCTGGAGTTCATAAACTGTGCAAAACACTTCCACATTCACAAAAGCTTCATGTAATGTAAGCCGATGACAGACAGACAGATCTTTCTGAATAAACCCTGATTGCTCTCTCATTTCCTCGAAGAGATGCGCTCTAAACAGACAAAGGAAAGAACAGAGTGCCCTGTCTTTCTCTCTCTCTGTGAAAAGTGTTAAGCAGATCTCTTGAGACTGCTGAATGGAAGAGAGAAGTGTTCATCCTCTTCTTCCAGCGCCATTTAATCCCCAGGATCTGAAAACCACAGAAGTGCTCACGACTAACACACGCGCTGAGCTACAGTCTGGACAGATGTGCCACAGGGTGGCTCCCAGACACTCAGAAAGAAAGAAATCAAGCAAACAAAAATGTCTGCTTGGTGTTTGTGGCCACATGAAATTCCAACAGGATTCTGTAATAATTTGCCAGGAATTTGTCATGGTGAAAGATTGTGTCAGACAGAGCAAATGCTTTCAATCTCTATAATTAACAGCCTAAATTCCACCTTTCAGTGTTCAGAGACTCTTTAAATCCCTGATAGACATTTAGACACCATTTACGCCTGGAATTAACATCCGCTTTGGGTGATCTGATCACGAGTAGTCATCTCTAAATACAGGTGTAAATGGGCCCCAAAACATTTTTGTGATCAGATCACTTAAACACTCACAAGGGATTGTGCCGTTTCAAGCATCTCTACAACTGAAAAGCTGTCGTACATGTTTATTGTCTACTTTCTAGTGTATGAATGCATTTGAATCCTGCTTTTGGAAAAACGTGACCATAGAGCTGCTTTTTAAATTTCTTTTACTGGACAGACAGTGGCCTCAGATTGTTTGACATTTGAGCCACACTTAAAAATGTATGAATATCAATGCATTAAACAACACAATATATGAAATTTAAAACTTTTAGGACTTCTTTTATAGGACCAAACCAATATTTGTATATTGTAAAAAAAAAAAAAGAAAAGAAAAAAAAAAGCCCACACACTAATACACTTTGAAGAGACGCACCATTTCTGGAATAAGAGTCTTTAGATATGCAGATATATTTAGTTTGTTGTTGTATATTGTTGTGTGTGTATAAATAATTTTGTAGCATGTGTGTTGTTGTAATTTGAATGTTATTCTGGGTCATTTTTTGACCGTGTTACTTATTTGACATACTGTAATACTTCATGACTGAAACTTGATCTCTACCAAAACTCAAATCTCACAACAAGTGGTGTTTGTCTCTTGAAAATAATAATAATGATAATAATGATGATTTTTAGTATTTTTTAAATTACTCTCAAGACCAATTTTTGTTTGAGAGACATTACAAAATTGGTTTAAGTTGTAGGAAAAACTCTGACATGTTTTGCTTTCAGATGCCTCTTATTCATAAATTTTAAATGTGACTTAGCTGTCCAAATGCATTTTGAAGCTACTGTGTATTCATTCTCTAGTTTTCAAATATGCGAGCATGTTTTAGAACACACCCAGCATGTGTGTCAACATCCTTCCTCTCGTGCGTAACATCTAAACCCTTTTGTCATCTCCATACATGTGTGGAAGACAGCATGCAGCGCAGACATCAGCCCCACGTCTGTGCATGTGTTTTGAGCACACGAAGGTGTGTGAGAGTCACAAGTCTCAGTTAAAGCACTCTATCATCTGATTGTCAAGAGCAGCAATTATCACAGCCTTCTTTGCAGTCCACATAGCGTCTTTTCATTCTGCAGGGACCCTGTTCAAACAGAAGCTTCTAGACTCTGTCAATAAAAAGACCAATATGAACCTTATAACAAACAAGCCTCATGACGCCTGCCTGTGACCCGGGTTCAAAAGAAGCGAAGACAAGCCTGTGCATAGAACGTCTCTGACACTCTTGAGCCGCTGTGATTTTAAAGAAGGTGTGGCAATGCTACCACATCGTGTTTGATTTCATGTCTATCTATCTATCTATCTATCTATCTATCTAGCTAGCTAGCTAGCTAGCTAGCTATAGCATGTCTTGTTCACACACATAGTTCTATCTGTCGGTCTGAACCCACCTTCCTGTGTGGTTCTTTTGTTGAAAGCCCTCTGGACCTCTGCCCGGAGAGGACACAATAAAAACTCCAATCAAGGTCATCCCACATCCTCAGCATTCAACATTTGGTTTTCATGCAGAAAGAAAGAGAGTTGGAGAGAAATTACCAGTGCTGGGGAGTGACTTCAAGTCTTGAAGATTTTTTAGTCCAAAAACAACACAATAAAGTAGACCATACGCTATATAAGCATATCCATAAAAATGTAATTGTATAATAAGATTATATACACTATCATGCAAAAGTTTTGGGTCAGTATTTTTTTAAACATTAATTTTATTCTGCAAGTATGCATTAAATTGATCAAAAGTGACAATAAAACTTTTAGTTTTTAAATTTCAAATAAATGCTGTTCTTTTGAACTTTACATTTTTTAAAGAAAAAAATTGAATAAAACTCCTAAAAAAATTATCATGGTTTATATAAAGAATATTAAGTAGCACAACTGTTTTTAACATTGACAAGATGTTTGTTTGTCTGTTTGTTTTACAAATCAGCATATTTGATTAATTTCTGAAGGATCATGTGACTGTACTGTTTCACTGTATTTTTGATCAAATAAACACACCCTGGTTGCCCATAAGAGACTTCTTCCAAAAACACTGAAAAATCTTACCGACCTCAAACTTCTGAACAGCAGTTTAAAACTAATTATAAACAGTATGTTATAGTTGTTTTGTAACTCATAGTATATTATGAGTAGCTCACAGTTTCAAAGTACCTTCCCCAACACAGGAAATTAGCGTTTTCATTAATGCAACTCAGTCTAAGTCTGTATTGTGTCTAAATAGGCACCACTGTCCAAGTAATATGTCAAGTTTAACAAAATCCCAAGCCACAGTGTCACATTGTCACCCTTCACAATGCGCTGCCGTGACAAGGTGTGTTTTACACTTACAGTCTGTGATCTTTTTCTTCTGTTATCAAGGTAGTCAAAGAACAGCTCACACTGACTAACATTCAGCATGGTAACAGAAAATGGACAGAGCGGGACAGAACATTTAAAGTGAATGAATGAGAGACACCCCCTGAGGGTGGTTTTGAGCCCTACTGAGAGTAAGACACCAAATGGCTCAGATAAAATCAGTAGCTTGTGTTCTCTGTGGTCATCACATTCAAACACATTCAAAAACTTGTTCGGTACATCTGGCCAATACGGCTCTTCCATTGGCTCTATGTACTGGCTAATAAATCTCTCAAATTGTAAGTATTTAATACTTCTGCATACCATAAAAACAGTGGATATCGATGATCTATACAGAGTAGTTTCCAATCTATTTTATCATTATTATACATACGGTTTCAAAACCTAAGGGCACTTAGAGAAAATGCTTCTATTTGGATTTTTTTATAAAGCGTTCTTTTTTTTCTTTCTTTTTTTTTTTTTTACTACAAATAGAATTATCATAAAAATGTGCATACAATTTGCATGAAAAATATTTTTTAATGAAAAAATAACATTTTTGAATGTTTTTTAATTTTTTTTTTACATTTTAAACAGCTTTTTGCATTACAAATTACATTATTATTATAACAATTTGCATGATAATTTAAATAAAAAGATTTTAATGAAATTAAAAACTCTATTATTATTATTATTATTATTATTATTAATTTAGAGCAAAGATTAAAACTGAATGATTACATTTTATCTGAGATTTAAAAAATCAGCCGTAGTTAATCATAGGAAGTGCAGAGAGCGACAGGGCTGCAGGGGATGCGCTAGACCACAGGAGGAAGGTGAACGTGAAGCTCAGTGCCACTTTAAGATAAATACCTGTGACTTCTCAAGAGGCTCCCCAGTGATTATGCTAAACCATTACTTCAGCAGGTGAGAGATCACACACATTTAGAGAGGAGAGACAAACCCTGCACCTTCACAACGGCACTCAGAGCAGAGGTGGAATACACTCTTAAAAATAATGGTGCTTCAAAAGGTTCTTCAAGCGATGCCATAGAAGAACCATTTTGGTTCCACAAAGAACCATTCAGTCAAAGGTTCTTTAAAGAACCATCTCTTGCTTACCTTTTTATGATCTTATTCGCCACTAAGAGCTTTTTGTGAAACAGAAAGGTTCTTTAGATGTTAAAGGTTCTTTATGGAACCATTTAGGCAAAAAGTTTCTTCTATGGCATCGTGAAGCACCTTTATTTTTAAGAGTGTACACAAACTGTTTCACTTTTGCACACACACAATGCATTGATCAATAAATCAATAAGATAGAAACTGCATCCGTCTGAAAATGTTGTGAAAGTGGACAAAGGGTGAAAGAAATGATGGAGAAAGAGAGAAGGGGAAGAAACACAAAGATCAGAGAGTATGTTTAACAAGGGGACCCAGCCTGCGCTGATATTTGCTTAAACTTTGCCAAAAGAAAGCGTACAGAGTTCTGAGGTTTCGGGGGTGAGGGTGTGGGCGTGTGTGCGGTTTGGGATGACAGGATAAATGGATTACTGACCATAACAAATAAACCTACGTCATCCCGTTTGGCTTGGCCGGGACGAGCCACTTTCCAGTACGAAACTCCTGAGACGGTAGGACATGTGAGGTCTGCCAATGACCTTACAAACGGACGCATGCACAAGCCACGAAAAAACGAAACAACATGCTGGATATTCAATACTCTCTAATAGGATTTAGAAAGGGAGGTAAGTAATAATGGCTCCCGCTGTTGTTGTGGATGGATGAAAGCATCCAACAAAAACTCTCCTTGCACAAGTTCTGGACTGAGGGTAAATGACGAGAGACATACCAAATAGGGTCTAAACATCGTCCTAATGCATTTCCTCCAATGTAAATACATGCAACAAGGGCGTATGTACCCAGGATCTTCATTGTCATGTTTGATTCAAGTGATTCATTTGATTTGAACTGACAAAACTTCACCATTCAGTCATGGTTTCGCTTCGTTGCAGCTGCTAGTTAAAAAAGGCGGCAAGCCTTTCATAATGTATACATAACGATGTTAAAGAGAGCGAGAGCGAGAGACAGAGAGAGATTACGCTTGTGATTTAGTTAAGCAGTGTTAGAACTATGTATTTAAGATGTAAATATCTCACTCCTTCTTTTCTCCAGGTCTGGAGGCCAAACACGACATGTAAGCGCTCTCTCACTCCGGATCTCTGCAAAAATAGATCATGTCACACTCCGGAATGTAAACTCAAACTAGGGAGCAAATTAGTCGGCCACAAATGATTGCTAAAAGTATGAAGTTTTCCACAAAAGCTCCCGGTGGAGTGGTTTGCCGAGGGCATGGAAATCAGACCCGCACATGTTTCGAGTTGAGGAGCGAGGGGG